>JAFELO010000414.1:475129-525160 GCA_017140195.1 Eumaeus atala | reverse complement strand
GGGGGGGGGGGGGGGGGGGGGGGGGGGGGGGGGGGGAATGATGCCGCAGATGTGAAGGATGCATCCTGACAGTTATTTAAGATTAGCTAAATTAACTATTATTATCTTAGCCAAGGGGATCGGCTACCATCCCCCCTCCATGTAACGTGGAGGGCAGCTAACGTGCGGCAGCTGAAGTTGGCCTAGCATTATCATGGAGGCTGGAGCTCGTTGAGCGATCATGACTGAGGGGACTGTTTGTGATGGCAACATCGATTTTTACAAGGCGTCGATGTTTTATATCGATGCTTTCAGGTGTCCGTTGGTATTTGTTTTGTAAGACGCGGAACATACTTTATGCGCATAAGTACATATTTTAGACTTTAACAATTAATCTTAGTGGCTAAGGTTTACTGACGTTGAGTCAACATATAGACAGATAATTGATTTATATAGGCAATATCGATGTTTGCAAGACTCGTTAACAAACCAAGGCGTAGTTCTGATGATTTTTTAATTTATACGTGAGCGAGAAATGACAAACATGACGCTACCTCTTACAGGAGATGCACTTACACCACTTGCTCAGCATGAGCAGCCAGCGCCTGCTTGAAGTCAAGGCTACGCATTACAAGAAAAAGATAATCTATACCGATTGACTAAACAATATTTTAACCGGTAGCCCATTGCGGGAGGGAGGCAACGCACCGGCATAGTAATTTTACTAATGTTCGTGTGCGTCGGCAGTCATAGAAGGCCTCGTTTGTCCCTCTATAGTATATATACATATATATATATATATATATATATATATATACATATACATACACCCAGTGGATCACTTTTCTTTTTTTACACTATTAGGTTATTAAAAGTTGCCCACCCATCCGGTGATGGTATTGCTTCACCGGCGGAAGCCACTTCCTCTCATCTGACATAACGCATGGCCACGCAACGACACGATCGTAACGAAGAAAGTCTGCCGTGTCATCGGAGACACTATATCATACGGATAGTGTTCGTGTTACGCTCAAATTATGACGCTTGGACATTTCATATAGTGTCCATTTATAATTCATTAGCTTATCGGCTCACGGGTTATTGTGGCAATAAGATATTGTGCTTATTAATCTAACAGAAATATAGCTTATATTTTAATTGGGTTAAGTTATACAAGTTGAAATCGGGCGATTTATTTCCTTAATTCTTCCTATTTTCTTCTGAATAAATACGTGGCGGGTCCCAAGATAACCTTTCGCTCCCAGAAGCTCCATGCAATCATATGAAAGAGTCATAATGGTTGCCGCTATCGGTCCTGGCATTACGGCTGTAGCAGTGGTGGGCACGAGTGATGGGTAAAACCCGTTTTAAAAAAAAAGTAAAATCGGCGCAGTGGTTTTGGAGATTAACCCTAACAAACACACAAACAAACATGGCACAAGAGGTGGATACTATTCGCGGTGAGTAGATATTCCGTGTATCTTCGAGGCAGCTCATAACCGCCATACTTCAGCAGGTTATATACGCAAAAGTATTTCCCCACAGGTAGCAGAAGATAAGACCTCTATGATTCTTATCTTCTGCTATCTGTGGGGTAATGGGCATGATGATGTAAATAAGCTGAATTCCAGCCAAAACAATTGAGTTCTTGCTCAAAACGGCTAAATTCCAGCCTTCGAGGACTTCGTTTTATAACATGTGTAGATGTTATGAATGTGGCCACTGGAGTCTTTAACAGTTTGCCAAGTAAAGGTTTTTAACAAAGGTTTAAACTCAATTTTAGATTTTATATTAAAAGTAAATATTATTAAGTATTGTGTGGTAGTTGAGACTTATGCATTGACTAGCTAGGTACCATAATAGTAATCCAATAAACTAGCAAATGTCGACGCTTTTGCCCTAAATTGGTTGAGCAAAACCTCGATTCACTATCACCATAGTGAAACATTAAGTATTTAAAAAAATATAGTCATTGTATTATCATAATCACCTTCGTAAGCGGCCTCATAGCAAAGCTGGACTTCCTGTATTAGTGAACAGCAAATAAGCGAGGACGGCTAATACCACGTCACAATCAAACAGCTCAAAAAGACCAAATTAAAACTAGCCGTTCCGAGCGGTGTTATCCTCTCGTGATTACAGAATGTTGTTGTCATATTAACGTATAAGGTTACTTGGCGTAACTATCAAACACGTTACCAGACATTGAAGAAGCTGTGTGTGAAATCATGTTTACACTTTTTTATTCTTTATTTAATTTGCCATAAAATATTCCTGCATATAACACCTTAGTCCTGCCATAACGAAAGTGAAAATACAATTGTTATGAAATTCGGTACAGACGTTATGCGATGGTGCACGCGTATGTATTAATAAGTTTACATAAATTGCGCAACTTTCATTTTCATTTCGATATATGACTATGGCCAATACTGGACATTGCCGGATTTGTTCTGATTACCACAACATAAGCGTGTGATCATTTCTCAAGTTAAAGGTTAAAACCACGTGCGGTTACACATTGTAAGGTTTAACTAAAATTATGCGCAGCCAGGGCTGGCAACATTTGGGAAGTTTCTATTTGTGTGCAAGTAGAAATATCGTGTTGTAGGAACAGTTCGATTCCAACTCAATGCACCAAAAGGCTTTTCCAATGGTTGTTTGTGTATGAAAAATACTTTCACACGACGGTCAACCGGCCCTGATCGATCCGAAAGACTCGTCGTCGAGGATGAGACCCGTACCTATAGTTATTAATCGGATGTTTCTTTATACTAGCGACACGCCCTGCCTGCGCCGGTGTATAGTACAGGCCGGGATATGTCACGCAACATTCCTGAGACATATCAGTTAATGTCTCGCGACATTTTCGAGCAATTAGTCCAAGGCATTTGTCTCCTAGCGAACGCTTGCCTCGGAACATATTCGAGGTTTTCACAACCGGTCCAATTTGGCTGCAATGCAGCACGGCAACTGCCTCTCGAAAATGATGATGAAACTCAAAAGTACCAGGCACACATAACCGCTGAGAACTGTTACGTTTTCTATTCACACTCGACGCACGTTTTCGACCCACTTGCACACAAAAGCCAATACCGATATGTACATATTAATCTTATACTCGCTTTTACCAGCATCAATCGTTTTATCGATCGTCATTTTTACTATAAGATACTCAGGATGAGCTGCTCTTTGAACGATGGAAGATAAGGACCCTCCCTTAGTTTTTTTTAATATTTCATTAAGAGGTAGTGCCATGTAGCACGACCGGGGAGATACCTCGTTCACATGAAACCACCGTAAAATCACAGCTATGTTGTCACATTTCGTGTGGATTGTGTGTAGCCTGGGGCCCATTGGAGGGTAGGAGGAAAGGAGGGCAAGGCATCACAATAATGCGAATGTCAGTAGGTTCCTGTAGTCGTCATAAGGCCCTAAAAATAATCATCCTTTGTCCCCCTATACTATAAAAATAATACATTCCATATATAATAGGAAGAGGTAGTGCCATGCTGCATAGGAAGAGGTAATGCCATGTGTAATGCATGACACTACATCCTCCTATGCAACGGAATTGGGCTGGCACGACCGGGGAGGTACCTGTCGTTTACATAATACCGCCGTAAAGTGATATCTTCCGGTGGCTATTAGGGGGGTGAAGGAGAGCAACGCATCGGCATAGTAATTATTTGGATGTTTATGGGCGTCGGTAGTCAAAAAAAGACTTAGATTGCTCATTTGCACCCCTATTCTATTAAAAAAATATCAGGTCCGAATAAAAATTCATAGATTTTTGTATTGGATGCGGTGGCAACTGGCAATTAGTTACGATGGGTAGGAAACCAAGCGCAGGAGGGCAACGCATCGGCATAGTAATTGTGTGGATGTTCATGGGCGTCGGTAGTCGTAAAAAGGCTCCGATTGATCCTTTAACCCCTATTCAATATAAAAAAAAAGTCATTATAAGTCTAGGAGCTCGTTTAGCATTCAAACAAGGCCCACTTTTGGTATAGGGCGTTACGTATCGTCTTCGTTAGTGAACAGGAAAGAGGGGAGCCTTTCGTCAGAGCAGGGGTAGAGAGATTCCAATACTTACTGTATTATTCCATTATTTACATTTTCTTAAACACAGTTTCATTTTGCAGTCATAAAAAAATCGGCCTACATTCGGATTGTGCTGACATCAAAGAACGTTACATTACTCTAACAAACTACTGCTCGCTATATGTATAAAAACTATTTTCTTTTAATTCCACTAATTGTTAAATGTATTTTTTACATTTACGACCGGCGACGCGTTATAAACAACACATCTTCACGCCAGCTCCCTAATCGGGTAGGTAGAGAGAACGGAGTGCAATACACGATACAAGTTATATTTAATAATGGAAACTGTATAAAAAGTAGTTTTCATTGTTTAAGCGATATCATGAATTCCTATCAGGAAGTGACAATACACTCCGTAAACTATGATAAGAGTACAGCATGGGGGTACAAACGTGAAATCAGAGTCATTTAGCGACTACCAAGGCCAGTAATAACCTCAAGGACCACTCAGTACTCACAGACCGCACGAAAAACTTGGTTCAAATTCTTTATTTTTTGTAAAAGTTTGTGCTCTTGTTAACCAATGTTTATCTGATTAACATCCATCACCACTCTGTCAAAAGTGTAACAACTGAGGCGTAGAATTTGCTACTCATTTGCTTATAAGTTCTCGCCAAAATCAGGAATGTCTTTACTATATCAAAGTTATCAAAGACTCTCTTTACTCTAGTAACATTCCCAGGACTAAATCCGGACTATCTTTACAACCTATAGTATACTCCCAGTTCCAAAATGATAACTATATTTACTATGGTAAAGTCCACAGCGAAGAATCAAGATTATCTTTACTCTACTAAAATCCCCGGGACAAAAACCGGACTATCTGTAGAACTATAGTAAACTCCCAATTCCAAAATGATGCCTATATTTACTATGGTAAAGTCCACAGGGAAGAATCAAGATTATCTTTACTCCACTAAAATCCCCGGGACAAAAACCGGACTATCTTTACAACTATAGTAAACTCCCAGTTCCAAAATGATGACTATATATAATATAGTAAAGTCCCCAGTTAAGCATGCATGCATTTTCTCTGTGTTGAAGAAATGTCACTATTTTTCCATTCGGCGAGTTTAAGGATGGATATATTTGGGATGGCTGACGCTACATGCCATTCGCAAATCATCGTTAAATAGTTTTTTATTTTCCGCCGGGAACCTACATATTCGTGTCACAATGCACGAATTATTATTTCATAAAAAAAGGAGCTCTACTCCTATTTTTTTTCCTTTTTATTTATTAAATGGAGATTTAATATAAAGATCTAATAGTACTATATTCTTAACAGAGAATATATGGAATTAAGGACAATCCGTGACAATTAGTGGTTATAGAACAATAATTATATATATAAAGGACTAGGATTGTCTGGATTGTGAATGTGGAAAGAGCGATTGAACAAATGTATCTGAAAGTGTATCAAACCTTTAATAAAACCCCTGTTAACTCCTCTTATAGAATTAAATTGTCACAAAGGACTAACTTCACTATAAAATCCAACACACAATAAAATCCAAGATAAAATCACTTCTATCTCTACTATAGTAAAGTTCGTGTGTAAAAATTTGGGCTATCATTACTAAAGTAAAGCCCTCTGATCCGATTAAGGCTTAACTTTTTGAAAATACCAAAAACCAGTTCAAATTAACACTCATCAAGATTATTCCTTACAATTTTTTCACATACATACATTTTTCTTGGCACCTATTACATACGTAGACTAAAGTTGATGTAATAATTCCCTTTCGTGTTCAATCAATCAACTCAACCACGGGAACATACAAGGAGTAAGTTTATTTACGGCCAACTTCCGTGGAGAGGCCCTCAGTCGTGACGGCCCAATTGTGCTGCAATGCAACGTCACACTACCTGTTAATAGTTTGGTTTTCTATAAATAGCTGGGTATTACAACATATTTTGTAACTGCATCTCATAGGCTTGGGCAACATGTATGGTTCCTAGGTTTTAGTAAGAGGTTGTGCTATTCTGCATTGCAGCAGAATTGGGTTTACGCGACCCGAGAGGTCACAGTGTGATAGTGACAGCTACGCTGTCGCGTCTCGTGCGGTTTGTTACTAGCCGGTGACCCGTTGGGGAGTGAGAGGAATAAAGTAACGTATCAATACAATAAAGCGGATGTCTAAGGGCGTTTGCAATCGTTAAAGTTTCGGATTGGCTCGTTTTCACCGTTATAAAAAAGTTAAATTTATTTTTCTTCTTTGTTTCCTATGGAAAAGGCCATTAAAACGCTCGATAAACATTTATGAGTAAACGGAAATTTCGGGATTCCAAATATGTGGCCCCGTAATATTATGGGGTCAAATATTTGAAAAGGAAAGTGACCCTAGAAGTTAAAACCTTACAGGTGATCAGGGCTGTCGCGTGATTCTTTTTTCATTTGCTTATGAAACAAATATTTTTTAAAAGTTTTTTTTAAAGTTGCAATGTATGTAAGTGTGTGTGTTTGTTTGGGTGGATTCTTTAACTTAACTTTGAAATAGATATTCAACCGATTGAGCTGTAATTTGGTATACTATACACATGTTATAAGTTTTTACTTTTAACTTGCTTTTTCCTTTTTATAGACTCTTTGTCTTGTCTGAACAAAGTTGTAAATGTAGACCTAAGTTAATTTGTTTACTGCCCTGGGTCAGGAGGAGGATAATACTTTTTAGCGTACTTTTGTATACATGTGTGTGTAATCTATATTACATTTTAATGTTTTCTGCTATAGCCTTAGCTGCTTGACGGGTTTTATTGTAGATACGTCTCAATAACGCGAATATTAAAATCAATAAGGTGTTTTGATACTGAATTTTATTTTATTTAAAGATTAAGCTACGAATTTAATAATTTTGTGTAAAAAGTTATGGCCCTACAGTGCACATTGTTGGAATCGTTTTTATTATTTTGACAACCCTAGTCGTGGTATGTGTTACCGCTAAAACGACGCGAAAGTGGCGAAGCCGCACCCTTTACCTTCGTCGGCTCACATTACGCGAGTTTTATTGAGTGGCTGGCACCCGTAGCTTTGCATGTCATTGTTTAATAAAACTTTATTTATTTAGTAACAATTTTTACACTATTACACATATCATTAATACAATAGTTACTTATTTCAAAATACACAATAGTTGCATAGAATTACAAAAGACATGTACAAAAGAGTTACGACGGAAATAACATATAAAAAGAAATAATAACAGAAAGAAAATATTTATTAATATTTTAGTAAATATTTGTGTAGAAATAATGTCAGATTAAAGGTTGACAGAAGACAGAAGAAATATACAATGCGAATGTGGAAGGGTGTAGGTTGCGGGGAAAGCCAAGACTGATATACCAGGATCAGATTGATCGGGAACTGTTCGTAGATTTCAAGAGGTGTTTGTATGAAGAGATATGAATGTAAAGGACACAAGGCCTGTATGTAATTATCATGACATGTGGCGTTTGATTCTCTCTGTCTACCCCATTACGGAACTGGAGTAAAGATGTGTTGTTGTTGTGATATTTTACCATATTCAAGGCTGTACTTCCAATATCGGATGTCGGTTAATTAAAACCGGAACGCTTGCGTGTACTTTTCTTTATTTTAATCGATTTGATCGGTATTTATATGTAGTGCTACACACACACAGAAGCGCCCCGTGTGTGCACAAGAGCCGATTCCGTTGGCCAAGGTCACCTGAGCCCAACCCGTGATTCATCAGCCACTTTCTTCTCCACGGAATGAGGGACGTGACTTCCTACCGCCAGGCGTGGTCTAGTGCCACGAAAATTTGTTGCGTCTACTTCAACATCATGGTCCATTGGAAGCGCCCATCCCTTTGAAGGCGGGCAACGACGGACGGCTATGCAAATGTTGATGGATGTCGGTTGCCTTATGCTATGAAAACTCGACGGCTGAGAAAGATTCTAGTCCTGAGTGTCTTTTATTTAAGTACCTGCCAGTGAAAGATAGTACTAACAAACAAATAGAACCACCAAACTAATATTAACGGAAAAAAACGTTGATAGGCACTGATATTATTATAAACTTATAGGTGATGACTACTTAAACGCTTCTAGTTTGTGTACAAAGATCACACGTAACAGTAATTCGCGCTAATCACCGGAAACACGCTAAACACAGTCACTCAAAAGCAGACCACGCCTAAAACTAACAAACCCCTTGTTCCAGTGTCTCGATTGACATCAAAATCGAACGCCTTCATAGATTTTATAAAGAAATTGATTATGTGCCGATTCACCACTGGACAGTGGCTTCTTCCAATGAACGTCCACATCTTTTGCAAACCCCACATCAGGAAGATTGTGGTGAAGAATTTTGGGATAAACTCTTCATTATTGGCGGAAAGGGAAAATATTATGAGTTCGCGTCAGCTAACATGCTAATAGCACCGGCCCAGTCCGTATAACTGTCTGTTGTTGGTTTTAAAATTAGTTTTTAACTTTACACTAAATTACATCTTGTTCGTATTGCTCGGGAAAATATTCACAACTATAGAAGAATAGTAGAAATGGCTGGTGAGAGCATAAAATGTAATATAGCCTAGTCGAACTTAACAAGCGACTTGGGGTAGATTAAAAGTTGATAGCTCATTTCTGTGTCTATACTGATGATTTTTATTCCAAGATAGCGTATTATTTCTATGGTATTCAATTGATCAGTATAAAAAAAAACTCTCCGATAGTTGTCTATCATGTGTAGGATTTTCTCAATATCTACTGAACGGACTTCTGTTGCGGTTTCACCAATCGATAAAGCGATTTCCGACGATGATTTTGGTATATGATTCTCGAAAATATTCCAATCCCTGTTACTTTGAAAAGGGTCGATTGTTACTTAAATTATGCAAAAAGTCTTTTTTATTACAGTCCAACAACACATTAGCGGAGATAAAATTGAAAAGAAATCCAAAATGGCGACATGACAGTTAGGTTTATGGCGACAAAAGAAAGTCGGACGCCTGGTAACCATAACTTTTGAACATGTTCTAAAACTTTTTAATGTCCCCAACAAAGTCTGATAGATATGTACAGTATTGATGGTTCAATGCCAGTATATCTCATAAGCTTTGGGTTGTGGTGTTGATAGTCATCTAACGTCGAAGGACCTCACTCATTCTTAGAGCTACGTAGCTAAAAGGAAAAAAATGTGATTATGTTATAGTTCCATCTGTCTGTCCGTATTTTAGAAACGTTTTGCTCAGAGCTTATGGGTAATGTATGTATAAAATTTGAAAGGTAGGCAGGTATTTTATTACGATTTTGCAAAATAAAATTATTTGCCACCCTTCATAATATTCAACTATTCTGCTACGGAACCCTTTATTTTTTGTTTACGCGGGGAAACGCAATTTACGCGCCTCGCGGCACAATATAGTGCCGAATACCCACAAACACTACCGCGAGTGCCATCCGTGCCGCCTTTGGTGAACCAGAGCAACAAATCATGAGCGCACCTCGATGGCTAGTCAGCCCCCTAAGGGACCGACTCCACTTCCACAGATGGGGTTGTCCCGCACTGCCGGACAACCCCACCGACTCTGGTATTTAGATAGTGCAATGGGGTGAGGCTAAAATTCTCGCTTCTTGCCCCGTGCGCAAAAACTCCTCCTCCTGTTGCTCCTTGGTCCCGTCTTCTTATAAGGGGGTACCGACAGCGCCTCCTTCTCCTGCTTTCTAGTCTCCCCTTCTTATTGAGCTGGGTGCAAAGATCCCCCCCGGTTCAATTGGCTTCACTTGGGTTTACCCAGGCTACCAAGCCCCACCGCCACGACAAGGCTTGAACCATGGTGGGGTCTGCTACGGATCCCTCCATAGGCGCGTCCGACTCGGTCCGTTCCGGTATTTCACAGGCAAACGAACAGTCGGAATCTTTCGATTACTACCCACCCCTACTTAACTCCTCTCCAATGGGCTACCGGTAGCCAGCAAACAGCACGCAACACGACGCGACGTCTATTAGGACTAGTTAGAGATCACGTGCACAAACGCAACTGTAAATTCTATTCACGAAATTACTTATTATAGTGGTGTCAAAGTGCACTTTTCTACTCTCAGAAATAGGTTATCCCCCTTTCGACAGCAAGCATAGTCGCTTCGCCCGACGAACAGTATTAGCGAGCCGATGACACCGTACTGGTCTCTTCGCTCTCAAAACATAAGTAAGCCTAGGAAGAGGTAGTTCCATGCTGCATAGGAGGAGGTAGTGCTATGCATAGCGCATGTCACTACATCCTCCTATGCAGCGGAATTGGGCTGGCACGACCGTGGAGGTAGTTCTCGCTCACTTGATACCGCCATAAAGTGACATCTTCAGTGTTGCATATTAATCCATAAGTCATAGATATTATTAATATTATTTATACTTTAACCAGTCATAACCTCATACGTTGAATCGTCAGGCCATAATAGAGAGTAACTTCAATAATAGCGAACGCAGAAGCAGACACACACCTGATTCTCCTGACGCAACGAGCGTACGAAACGTGTGGACAGGCTGTACAAACTTTTTTTCGTTTCGATCATCTGACCCCAATACACCACTTTCACCTGATGCAACATAATCGCAGTTGTACTTACAGTTGCGCCCAGTTACTTAATCGACTTATAATTCATGGCCGGCCGTTTGAAACGTGAACTTGAATTTGGTGGCGTTGCACATTTTCCGCATCGAGGGCATGCATACTGATTCAAACAAACGTTGAGCGACTTTGATTCGCGAACTCGGAATGTTAATGAGTGTGCTTAAAAGGAGACAGACGGAAAGCGAAAATGAAATTATTTTTTTTTTATATATATCGTAAAAGATTAAGTCAGCCTTATATCTACTGAAATAATTATAAACTTAATTCTAAATCCCTTATATATAGCGAATGGATAACAAAACTTAACAATCTGTCACTGTAAACAGAGCATTAAATCTCTTTCGCTGATCTTCGTATCCGAGGAAAAAAATGTTTTTATTAAAAAAAAAATGTTCAACGTCAGCACAACCAATCTGCCACTGGTCCAGAGCTAGCCCTGCCCAGAAAAGAAGCGGCGTAACAAACACAGCGGGTCTGTCATCAATTAATTCAATAATAAAAAACAAAATTACATTTAATTACATAATTGTACAACGCTAATAAAATTTCACCAAAACGACCTGAGCAGAGTATTCCCAAGGTGTTGTATCTTATGTATCTATAATAGGGTTAGGACCCTACTACTTACACTCCACTGTCTGTCTGTCCGTTTGTCCGTCCTTCCATCTGTCCCCGGCTGTAATGTGTATATCATGAAAGTGATAGCTGACGGAGAAAATTTTCACAGGTGATGTACTTATGTTGCCTAAATAATAGAAAATACAAAAAATTTGAAAGTTATAATTGTATCAATGAAAAGAACATTATGTATTGTTTGTTTCGTCCAAACACGCTTAATTTTAGGCAAACGAGGTAGCGATGACTTTTTATGACTACCGACCCCCACGAACACCCACATATGAATTACTATGCCGAGATACGTTGCCCTCCTTCGCCACCCTAATGGGCCACCGGCTACTTACAAACGACACGAAACGCGACACTGAAGATGTCACTTTACGACGGTATTATGCGAGCGAGTAATATCTCCCCGGTCGTGCCGGCCCAATTCAGTTGCATACGAGGCTGTCGTGTCACTATGCACTATGCATATCACTACCTCCTCCTATGCAGCATGGCACTACCTATTCCTAAATAACTTGCATAATGTACTTAGTGTGTTTTCGAAATTATGAGCACTAAAGATTGTCACAACCACGTTTCATGTCACATATTTCTACAATATTGAAGCACTGGAGACAAACTCTCACAAACACCTCACACAGTTGATAGATATATATATTTTTGTAACCTATTCTAATGATATTTGCTGATGAAATCATATGTTTGTTTCTAGTGTAAACAAATTCATGGACTTGATTCGATGTATAATTTTGAAACCAGCTATGAAAATGAAAAAGCTATTTCGTGCTAAAAGCAAAGTATTTATACGATTCCCCCACTAGCGTGGTCATTACCGGGCCAAACTTGGGAGTAATTAAAGCTTACCGTAGTGGTAATGTCAAACATTTACTACCGATAATTACTGTTTACATAGAAACAGTTAACGTTGAAGGTTATATTCATCATAAGCGAGTACTACGCGGACTCTCCCGTGTCTCAATCGTTATTTAGGGACTCTTTTGCTTTTGTGACGAAATCGAGAGTACTTTACAAATAAAACATAGGACATGTCCTACTCTATATACAGTCTTGTATCTTTTAGTGAACTATATCATTTTGGGATATAAAAACACATTGTTGTGTCTCTTTGACGGATTTTATCACGTTTCTTTAGGTTTTCTTTTGGAATGTGACAGAATCACCGTCAAGAAAGAATATGCCAAAATTCGACCACGACGGGGATCCTGTCTCATTCCACAACAAATTCTAAAGAGACGCGATAAAATCGGTTAAAGAGACACAACAATGAATAACATTCGCGTAAATATACGAAAACAATACATAAAAACACATATAATTAAATAGCAATCGATTATAAGATAAACAATATATATATGTATAAATATTGTTTATCTTATATATAAATTGTGAATTCAAAATAAACTGACATTATATTAATTATTATGTCATTGATATGCAAAACAAATTGGGCTGGGCTGGGCTGGTAAACGAACACATGTAAAGCATTAAAACTACTTATGACTGTCTAAATTTAGAGAAGAATAAAACGCTAATTAAGTATGTTACATAGCGTTTTTTTTATAAATAATGTATGAAATTACGTAACCATTTTAATGGAATTACTTTATTTAATAAACGTTGTAATTTTATCGATAAATATTGAGGAACTTTCGTTTTGAATATAAGTAGAATTTTGAATCATTTGCATCATCGAGTGGGCCTAATGGTGAAGTGGCGACCCATGAAAGTATAGAACCACCTGACCGGTTCCATACAGCTGCGACCTCAATGATATTAAAATAATGAATAGCTACATATTGAATTAGGCAGTTGTCATGTTAGAGAGAACAAACAATTTCTCTATGGTTTTTGTTAGAAAAAAAAATCAAGTTTACATAACTTGCATTTCATTGAGTAAAAAGGAACTTATGGCGGTGTTCAGCTATGCGCAGTATAATGGCTTCTATCCCAAGTAAAGAAATGTGGAAATCGCTTGCGTTTTTTTTTCCGACATTATTACCTATTTACCGTCGTGCGTATGTGTTAATAGTTTTGTGTACATAGGGTCAAATGACTCACACCATATTGGTCTCTGCCGTTCCTGTACACGGTGTATAATTGTCTAAACGTCACATTTAGTATGTGTATACGAAAATTCAAACAATCGCACTTTTTCTTTCATTTCATTTACTCAGCGAACGCAATAGTATTTGTTTGTGACAAACTTCACTTTCTATCCAATATTTATTTTTCTACTTACGCGAGCTTACAGTGGATCAGTTAGCGGGTGTCACCAGACGACACACACACTTTGGCCACCGTAGGGGGGGATCCAAAGATAAAAACCATAACATTTTTGGAAAAATATCACAACCAGCCAAGTGGTGGCCAGAGGCAGTTTAGGAATCGAACGAAAATGTGGAAAGAAATATCAGTTTTAGCCTTATTGGCGTTAGTGAAGTGCAACCCAGTGGAACGTGGTATCGCTGAAAATTTCGTGGGTGTTGTATCGGATTGCGTCGAAAACGATACATCACTATGTCTAAAGGTGATTAGTGCTTCAGTGTAGTGATGTGCTTACGTACGGCGATAGGCCCTAGGTATCGTGCCAAATATAGTGCTGGATTTAATCCTGTTTTTGTGCTACTCTAAATGTTCTTCAGTTCCTAAGTCGCTTCTGTTATGCGCTAAAGAAAAACTTCCCGAGGAAACATTTTAGGGATAAGATTAAATACTGATGGCATGTGATTTTTTCAAATATTAGGGGGTATAAACCGTACATTCAAAAATAACACCGCCTTGCCCGATGTCAATGTGTTGTGATAATCAATTTATAATTTACACCAGATTCCTGATCTACAAATGTTAGGGAATCAAATTCATAATTATTTGAAAAACGTAACCCCTTAAATTAAAATTTACGAAAAAAATATTTTCAAATTGAATTTACAAATAGAAAGCAATTGAAAAAAGCGACAGTGGACAGTGACAAGTAGTGCCAATATATATAATACTTTTATATGTATATTTTAAAGGAAATATAGGAAAAATAGTAAACTATCCACTATTCCAACTATCATGGTCCTACCTACGCTAGTAAAATTTATTCACAACGTGAATTCAACCAACCAAAATATCTACAGCCAGAAGTCAACCCCAGAAATCATAAAGGAGAAAAGTACTAAAGTATCAAAATGATCCTTCTCAAAACCCGTTATACACCTTACCAACACGTCATTTGAATAATTGCGTTTTAATGCGATCAAATAACTTGTCGAGAAATGAAAGTCAAAATATTGATTCCGAGAAAGATTTTCAAAATTCGTTAACCCACCTGTCATTACGGGCGTTTGACATTCAAAGGGCAAAAAAGGAAAACACAACAGAGTTCATACAATATCGAGTTTATTAACTTTTCATATACGCCTCGGATTTAGTTTGAAAATGTCATGTTTCTTATTAAATATATATCTGCAGAGAACAAATTTATATTTCATATTTTTAATGTTTTACTCTTATTCCAGAAGAATAACTGCATCCATTACAGAAGTTTAGATTTCTATAGCAGCACACCTCCATAAATTATTTTGCAATGTTTTTTTATTTAATTTTCCAGAATTTAAAACTGTTCTCTTTCTTGTATGCAGTTAAAGAAAGAAAAATATAGGAAAATGTAGTATAATATAAAAGTACCTTCAATACCTTCAGACCTGTTATCCCCGAAGAGGAAGGCAGAGGTGTACCAGTACATCCACAACTCTAAGCCTAGTAGATGTACTGGCACACCCACGATTAGCCAAGCTACTGAAACCCACGTCATAGGTGGCAATCCTATGGTCCCTTCGTGCTCAGAATAACCTGAGAAACATTTAAAAACAGTTGCCCGACCTGGGGATCGAAGCCACGTGGCTAACGGTCTTAACGGGCGACATCCGCACCGTTACACTACAGACGCATTCAAAGTATTATAACATATAAAATTAAAAAATACATATAAGGATTCGTAACTAAACATTTGTCTAATTGCAGGAAAAAGCATTAAAATTCACGGACAAGTTGGCGATTTTGAAAGACGTCGACCTTTTCGAAGGCATGACTCTGGTCAACACAGGATCTGCTCGGTCTGCTCGTAGCTACGAACAGCTCTCCGAAGACCCAAAGACCAGAGAGAGTCAGTTAGAAGAGAGGATCGTCAACAACGTTGGTGACTTTCTAGATGATCACGTACTGCAGTTACGTCTCTCCGATAACAAGGATGAATCGAGACAGCTCGACGAGGAAGGTAAATGCTTAAAAGTATTAATTTTTGTGTGCTCAAACGTTTTATAAAAGATAGATCGTGTTGATAATATATTTGATAAGATGTATCATCCTAAATAATCAAAATTATAGAAGGATGATAAATCAATTAAAAATGCCTATACCTGGTTAGGAACAAATGACTCTTAATAAAAACTGCTTTGAATTTGCCCAAGATGGTCCGATAATTAATAATAATTTTCGATATAATAGGCCTTTAGAAATCATCATGAACTACACCATTACAACATTGGAATATTGATGTATTGTTCTGTCAATGTGTTAGTTTTCAAAATCTAATGACTCAGAAATTGCGAAATTATTCACAGGTCGTGGCAAGAAGAAGAAGAAGATCAAGAAGCTCCTCCCCCTCCTCCTCCTCTTGAAACTGAAATTGGCTGCCCTTATCCCTCTTTTCCTGGGTATCATCGCATTCGTTGCTCTTAAAGCTGTCTTCCTCGGCAAGATCGTCTTTGCCATGAACGCTTTCAATCTCATCAGGAAACTCATTTCCAAGAACCAGTCTGGTGGCTCTAGCTATGGACCTGCTGGTCATACCGATGAGCATCCAGGATACAATTATGAGCCAGCTCAATCAGGTTGGAGCCGTAAAGTCAATGATGCCCAGAGCTTGGCATATAGCGGTCACTTGAGCCAGTTCTAAAATACTTCATGTATTGTTTGCGTGTGTGTAATATTTATTTGTGTGTTTGTGTTGCCATACCAGTACCTCAGTTTAATTTATTCAATAAATTATAATAAATTTTATAAAATTATTTCCCTGTATTTATTTACTATATATCAGTATATTCTCACATACAGTCTAGCATTTTAACAGATATTTTTTCTTATTAGAACAAAAGCTGTATTGATGAAAATGAAAATTTCACATGATGTTTTATTATATATACTCAATATTAATGAAAGGTTTGAATGCTCAGGTTACAAATAATATTAGACAACGAGGTCTGGCTTTAGATTGCTAATATTTTAGAAAGAATTTTGATAGTAATAATAGATACACCTATGGTAGCGAAAGCTTTGATAATTGAGTATTGCCATTTAATGCCTAAGCTCCGCCTAAGTCTCATAGTCCAGTACTAACCCAGATTATTAATAAATCTGAGAATCAAAAGCTCGTCATATGTGATATATATTATAGTGTAACACAATATATCTATCAGACTGACCGTATTTGGACCATAATTTGCTCCTTAATAACTAAAAAAATCATGAAGTAATATTTGACTTCTTATATAACTTGGCTAACAAAATCAAAAGTAAATTTATACTTTAATCTTCAAAACAGGATCCTAGGAGCTACTATTCTAATTTGTGTTTTAGCCCATATAGTTGGTATCCCATTAATCGGGGATGCCCATAATATATAAGATATCATTGCATTACCATCTCGTTGAATCCGAAATTGACAAATAGATAGTAGTTACTGAAAATATATTTCTAAAATAGATAGAAGTTCCAAAAGTTGTCAAATAGACAGCAGTTACTGACATTGTCAAATTGATAGAAATTGCTGAAATTGTGAAACAGATAGCACTTACTAACACTATCAAATAGATAGCAGTTAGTGAAATTGTTTGACAGCACTTACTGACACTGTCAAATAATAGCAGTTACTGAAAATATTTTATGAAATAAAATATCAGTTACCGAAATTATCAAGTAGATAGCAGTTACCAACATTTTAAAGTAGGTAGCAGTTATCGACATTTGTCGAAGTTAGAATTATTAAGACGTTTTTGTAATCCTCCGACGTTTCGGTTCCTTCAAAATACTAAAATAATAAGAACACACAGAATTTAAGTCTGTTTGGCTAAACATAATAGTCGCTTACGATAGATAACATAATATGAGGTACCAGTTTCTGAAATTTTCAAATAGATAACAGTTACGGAAATTTTTAAATAAAGAGCAGTTTACGACATTGAATTCACTTAAATTGTCCAGCAGATAACAGTTACCGACTTTTGTCGAAATTATGATTATTTAGACGTTTTTTTAAACCCGCGACATTTCAGTTTCCTCAAAATTCTAATATTATAAGAATTTAATTCTGTTCGGCTAAACATCGCAATCGCTTACGATAAATAACATAACACAAGAGGTACATAATATAGTAAATAATATCTAATATTAAAAAAACAACTACTTTATATAAAGTATTTTAATGGTGAGTCCATTTTCATGGACTCAGCATTACTTGCGTCATCAAGAGAAATCAAGCGTCGTACACGGTACACGTTAAAATACGTCAAGCTTTTCAGGTATGTAGAAATATAAATACTTACATACGCTCGAAAACTGTTGCCTTCCTTCTATAATATAAATTCAATACTTGATAAGTATTCCTTTTCTGCAGGTGCACTTTGAAAACAATTGATAAGAAGCCTTTTTTAGATCCGCTACAAGCAAAATATGATCTAGAGAAATGCTAAAAGCCATTAGACCTCTCCTTCGTTTTTTTTTTTTGAAATATCATCGCCGATTCGGTCTTTAACCTTTGATGTTAGTCATTATATAACCAATACATTTTTTGTTGTGCATTTTAACATTGTAGATTAAGAGTCCACTGACTTCCCAAGGTTTCAACTTCCTTTAGACATAAGTTAAAACATCTAGGTAATATTTTCTACTCGACACATTTGTGATGGCCTGGAACAGAGTTCCTAAAATATCATTACTATTTTAAGAATAGAGGGAAAACCAGAGATCTTCAAAATATTTAATACGCACACTCACACATCAGCTTATTCGTAGCATTGGTGTGGTTTCTGGGTAAAAAAAATAACATTAGACACAGAAGGCGGTCAATGATGAATTTTGTCGCCCTTGACGTCAGGGTCGGGGAAGGAGGGACCCCTCGGTCCCGCTGGCCGTTATAATAATAGTTAATTTAGCTGTTACAAACACGGGTGCATCTCTGCCATCTGTAGGAGAGAGGGGGGCTGATCTCTCTTTAGACCCCAAACCTTGCGTCATGGCAATCCGATGAAGCTGTATTATGCTTCTCTTTGCTTCCACAGTATAAGTTCAGATCCGAAAAATAATAATTTCGTGTGATATTTAATTTAAGTCATATGTAGCCAGACGCATAACACTCGTATAGTGACGTAGTGGCATCTTTTGTTCGAACAAACATGCACCCTTGTACTGTGTAAGACAGCTTCTTATTAACCTCATAATAAAAACAGAGTCAGTAAAACAAGTGTGAAAATCATTAAAAATAATCTGTTCGATCCAGACACCCTATCGTTTTTTAATAAATAATTAATGTTAGATGAAACGGGCTCTTAGACAACAAAAATGCACATTAAATGCATGGCAAATGTCAAAAAAAGTTTGAATAACTGATCGTAACCGTTAGGTATATGCGTACGAAAGTTTTTTACGACTGCTAGGAATGTTCTAGCAAATTCATGCTCCATCTGGCCGCTGCAGTGAATTTTGTTTGTCATGTACTTTCCTTTCAACAACATACTTGTTTACTCTTCCATCATCATCAGATAGAACTTGTTACATCGAATATCATGAGGGTATACAATTTTGAATACATAATTTTACCTTTACATATGAATCTCCATAAATCGTAACACAGCCACGGTGATCCTGAAAGCTTTTACTCTAGAGATGATTGTTGAGTTTTAACCAACCATAACCAGATTATAGGGAATGATCTCTCAGCATACTTTGACAACCTGTGGTCTTGTCAAGAATGTTGGAAGGCTAGAGAGATGCTCGTGGAACACTTCACATCACTCTGATCAGCATGTTTCTACGATTCTGAAAGCAGAAAAGCTATTACTTTAAGATTGTATCATGTGAGCCCAGCTTACCAGGTATGTACTGAGAGCTGCTATACCTCTCAGAAGAGACCACCTTCTTGTAGATTCGTTACGTTACGTTTCTATGGCATCTCTACAGGAAGTAAAGGAAGACTACTGAGGTTTAGTAAGTAAGCCCCGCCTGCATTCATTATATCCTGAACACGTGGACTGCTTGGAGGGAGATGTCTTCTTCGTCTTAGCTTTATCTCGTGTCTATTGCAGATGATTTCGGGTCAGCTACATTATCTAAGGTATGCTACAAGGGCGTCAGTTTTGACACAGAGCGACTGCCATCTGACCTCTGCGACCCAGAAGGGAATCCAGGCCCAATCCTAGATTAGGTCGAATTCAAATATAACGGTGAGGAAACCCGGATGTCTCCTCACGATGTTTCCCTTCTCTTGGTATTTGTGTCCTTTTCGGTTGACTTAGCGCGCATCCATAGTAAAAATCCAACAGGGCCAGCTAACGGAAAGCAGTTTTTAGTCGGCTGTAACTACCGCCTCACGAACTAAGCCCAATACACGCTCCGTGCCCCTTGGATCGGCTGGAAGGTGCGTAAATGCATTTTTCCTGCAAAAACCAATACTATGTACACGGCCTCGAATCGGTGGAGGCGTTGAAATGTCACATATAGTAACACAGTTATAATATATGACAGACAAGATGACAAACTCCCCACACCGCTTACGAGTAAGGACCCGGATGAACCCGGGTCCTTACTCGTAAGTCCCTAAGTTGAGAGCTCCGCTTATATTAGAATAAATACAAACTCGATCCTTAGAGAGCTCTAGTCTTGATCACAGCTTTTGTTGATTTCGAGCGCGAATCAAACACGTCAGAGAAGGGGTGAGGAGACCGGCATCCTCAAACAATAGACGAGCTCAATTATCCTTTTCCACGTCACCGCAGTATAAACGGCATCGTACGCGCGCCTTCCCACTAGCGTGGAGAGGGGGATCCTCTCCCCCTTTTCGGTCAAAAAAACAACTACTATAGGTGTATCGTCTTCCTAATCTAGAAAACACAAAAGTCTTCACTAGTCCGATGAACTGTAGGAGCTTGAGCAGTAGCGCCACCAACCATTAAGTCCCCCCGAGAAAAAAGGAGGAGAAATGTGTTGTATTGAAAAGGTTTTTAAGTATTGCCTTTCTGCACTGGAGCAATATAAAAAATATTTGTTACAAATAACATTTATTACTTTTACAGTGTGTTAATTTAAGACACAAATATAAAACAATTGAAAATATAAAAAGCTTATTCGAAGTGGTCTCCATAGGCAAAACAGTCCTTTAAACTTTGAGGCCAGTTATCAATAGAAGCACGCACTCTTTCCATGGGGAAATTCTTAACTGCCAATCGTATGGATTGTTTTAGGGACTCTACCCACCATGGTTCAAGCCTTGTCGTGGCGGTGGGGCTTAGTAGTCTGGGGTGAACCCAGGCGGAGCCAATTAAACCAGGGGGGATCTTTGCACCCAGCTCAATAAGAAGAGGGGACTAGAAAGCAGGAGATGGAAGCGCTCTCGGTACCCCTCTTATAAGAAGAAGAGACCAAAGAGCAACAGGAGTTTTTGCGCACGGGGCAAGAGGCGAGCATGGGAACCCCATTGCACTGTCCCAAAGTCGGTGGGGTTGTCCTGTAGTGTTGAGCAACCCCATCTGTGGTGGTGGAGTTGGTCCCTTAGGGGGCTGACTAGCCGTCGAGGTGCCCTGATGATTGTTGTTCCGGGGCACTTCACCAAAGGCGGCACTGATGGCATTCGCGGTGGTTTTTGTGTGTATTCGGCACTATCATGTGCCGCGAGTCCCACATACCACTGGACCCACCCAGGGCCGGTGAAGGCGCGTAAATAAATGCGTTTCCCCGCGTCATAACACCATGTGTTTTTCGTCGAGCGTCAACAAAAAAAAAACTCTCTAGTTTACTCTCTCTTTACTCTAAATTATTATGGCGTTTGGAGCAAGCTGTAGAAGCTAAAAGTGACTATAAATCATAATCCAACGGATTAAAGTCGGGACTAGATGGGTCTTCAGATCTGATCAACACCGGAACGTTCGTTTTAACTGGTTGGATCGAGCTTTATATATAGCTTGTCCCGTGTCTTTCTAGAAGGACCATAGTTGGTTGCTGCACATGGTGTTATTAAGGAGCTACCTCCTCAAGATTGATATCTTGATACATTTCAATGACTGATACGTAGATGCATTGCCCCCCTATCATAATCCCCCCATTGGGCCACCGGCTACACACAAACCGCATGAAACGCTATATATACCTACTTTGTGTAATGCAATCACAGCGGTTCTGTTCTCACTTTATCATTCCACTCCATCTTAATATCGCACAATGTTACACTTACGATGTATTGGCGCCAAAGTGAGAAAACCCAATGAATAATCGTATAAAAATGATAGAGGCCGAATTCAAATGTAAAATTATTATATTTTTAATTGTGAGAGTATTTATGGCCAGACTAATTATATAACATTGCAATTCCTATCTATATAACTTAACATAATATCTGCTTTTTATTCCTTCGTATCTTGAGCCAGAAAAAGTCAAATGCGCATATATTCCAAACTAGATCAAAATCACGTTCTTTCCTTAATTTATTTTTATCGATTAATTCAGACAAACATCAATCAAAGTCATTTATGCGACTTATACACACAAATTACAAATTAATACCCTTGTTAAGAATTACACAAAGTAAAATTGCATGAAATGCGAAAAAGTTGTAAATGACGCAGTTACATAATACATTATAATATAATATGTATATATTAAATTTATAATATCAACAATAATTGCGTATATTGCATAAAACGACCAGAGAGTTTCATTCATGCCTTCGTATAAATATTAACATAAAAAATAACTGTCGCCGTTCTCACAATAAAGCTTGATTCCATTAAAATGTTAATTCCGAAATCTGAGTGGGGAAGTTTAGATAAAAAAACTGTTACGGTTCCTGGTGTCAACAGTCGAATCCGTCTGACCACGTGAGACACACAAAATGAGGGTCTCCGTTTTAATTTTGTGTGCGATCGCGGCTGTGCAAGCTGGGCCGATAGCACAGGAGGATTCTGTGCTTCGTGTGTTCATTAACAACTTTGTGAATTGCATGAATAGTGATATTAACTTGTGCTTGAAGGTAAATTGTGTTTGTGCACTTTTTGTGTTAATCGTGTTAAATGGATGTCATTTCAATTTCGTCCAAATGTGTTGATAGCTCATTTAAACTAATAACTTCAAAAAATTTAAATATAACATAATTATTTTTTTATATTTTTATACTAGTGTTAATTTTTTTTTTTTTTTTTGTTAAGAGAGCAAATTTAAATCATCCTAAAATAATTAAAGATCTATGTATACAAAACAAATATTCGCAAACTTATTAATAGAAAGGCGAACCTAGTTAATCCTAATCCGTCCTTAGTTGTTACTAGTTAAAATAATGATTTTTTTTTTTTGAATTGATATTTAATTAATTTCTTTAAAATAATAATTTAGATGTTGAGAATTATTAATTAATCAATTTGTTAAACATGACGATTGGTTTCAATTAACGATAGCCAATCATCACTATGAGTACCGTTACCACTTCGCAGCCACAGATGAATATTGCACGAGAAGCAATTACTTGACACACATTTAAAAAAAGATACTTCACAAGTATCATTCCGTTTTTTATTACAGTTACACATTATAAACGAGCACAGATAATATTTACATTCAATTCTCCATATGCTTAAAAGCTTTAAGAATTCTGTTGTCTGTCTTTCTTGTTTATGGCAACAGTATTTAATCCTTTAAAAAAAACAAAGAGAAAGCCTAAATATTTTTCTGAAATATGATTTATAGTTTCGGATGATTTCTTGGTTCGTTTATACGACTGAAATGCTCACCTACAATGTACTTTATTTGAAACAAAAGTTGACGTTTATTTTTTTTTTCAGGAACACGCACTCAAGGCTACTGAAAGACTCTGTGCAGCCAGGAAACTCAACTTAATCGACGGTGTCACTCTCATCAATAATGATCCAAGAGAGGCAAAGAGCCTGGACGTGCTGTCTTCAGACCCTGAGGAGAGGAACAAGCAAGTCACCGAGCGACTCTGGACCACCGCCACTGATCTGCTCCGCACGAGCGACTTGGAGTTGAGCTATGGCGATGATGCCATAGAAGAAAAGGAGTCCAGGACCATTGATGATAGTAAGCTATTAATTCATAAAAAATATATATATATGTATGGCTGAGCCTGTATCTAAAAAAAAACAATAATATAATCTGCAATAAAATACAATCCAAATAGTAATCCAATCGCACCAATATGAGAGGAGACATGTATGGATGTTTCTTTGTTACTCTTCGAAGTAAAAACTATTGAAGGTCTCCGAATGAAATCTTTCTCCGGTAGAACGTAAAACGACAATTTTTTTATCCTTAATAATAAGGTTTCCTTGGGATAGCTTTAAAGGTAGAGAACCCGCGGCAAAGGCTAATATAATAATAACTAGATACTTTTTTTAGTAAAGTAACAAATATTATCCTAGAAATTAAAAACCTTATCAGTTAGTAAAACTTTGGATAGATGACTGAGATTATTCCATTAATTTGTAACTTACACGTGAACATTTAAAATAACGGGCACACGTTATCAAGTCAAAATGTAACCCATCGATTTCTCAAGTATTCAGGCATCTCCGCTCTAAAATATAAACCAATTTACAGTTTACTGCAATTAAAAATATCATGATAACAATGTTTTGTGTATAAATATTACGCGTAATTAAGGTGCCAACTCGTTAAACATACTTTGGATAATAGACATTAAGCAGATTTAAAGCAGAATTTACTGCTTAGAAAAATAGTTCATTCTAGCGATCCACTCTGGGTTAGTCCTTAAATAACAGATACTATAGCATACACTTAAACCTGCCTCGGAAATCGCTCTATCCAAAGGTGGAAATCTAACGAAAATCCATTTAGCTGATCGACCTCATACGGACGGACAGTATATTTTGTGTTATACTAAGCATAGATGGGTAATAAAACGATTCTCAATTTTCCAACTTGTAATCTGCGTCACATCTAGTCATATTTCACTGCCTATTTACACTATCGTCAACAGTTGCAAACTAGAAACAAAAAGCAAAATATATGACTGGATAAGCTAGACTGCATATAAGTTTTCTAAATATTTCCTACGTCAAATACCTATACAGCACTGGGTGAAATAACAGTTATGCTGTTAGTATAGTCAATAAAATTTAAAGTAGCCCAACTATGGAGGGTCTGATTTAAATTAGACTTATATGCGCATTTTATTGAACAAAGGCTAGTTAATGGACATCATCAGTCATAGTGGAGGTCCCAAAAGACTCTCTACTTGTTATGTACGTGTATATTCTAGACACGTCTAGGTTTGGCGGCATAACAATTGTTGCATAATCAACACAAACAGATCTCCAGTCTAGTCAAATAGATAGTTTTTATTTGTAACAAATTGACGATGATTTAACACTGGATTACAAAAATCACAATCTGCGTCTAAAACAGTCCGTATAAAAGAAGTGGTATATGAATTATGCGCATTGTAAATACAATTTAAGATCATGGGCATAATAAGGTTCACTTTGCAAAAAAGTGTTTGAATTATGCACTGCTTTCAAATATAATCTGACACGTAAAAACGGGCAATGGGCTGGTCATACACTCAGAAGAACAGATGGCAGATGGGCCAATATGGTTCAGGAGTGCAGGCTGCGCTAACGAAAACGAAGTGTTGGTGGGCTGTGCATCAGGTGGGAAGACGATCACCGTGCAGTAGCCGGTCTGGGATGGATTAGAGTAGCAGGAGATCGGTCGTCTTTGCGTTCATTGGGAGAGGCCAATGTCCAGCAGTGGACCGATAAGGGCTGATAATGATGATGATGTAAAAACGACTCAAAATCGTGCAGGTGAGGTTGACTTTGCAAAAAATATGTTTATGTACAATCAATAACGTTTTAGAGTGACAGTATGAAATCGTGTATCTTGTATTTTGGTAAATCAATGGCATGGTTATTATATCTCATAAATAAGTACCACCAAGCCATAACCGTGTGTCAGCATGTATTATCTTTTGTTGTTTTATATTGCATAGTATACGTTGTTTTTCGGGATCAGAAGGAATTTAGAATTCCCTGTAAAGAATAGACCGATCCCATTACGGTTCACTTTGTCATCCAGCTGACTGTCTGGCCATTTGACAATCCCTTTTTTAACAAGTTGTCACCGATTGGTATAACCTGACAGTGTGTTTTTTGGACTCGCACAATGAACTTCTCGCCCGGTGGCATCGGTTGTTCTTTTTTTTTTCGGATGGAGCTAAAACTGGTTGGCGGCGCTATTGCTCCCGCCTCTACAGTTCATCGGACTAGCGAAGACCTTTGTGTCTTCTGGGGAGACGGGTCGTCTTTTCAACATGCATCCAACAAAAATTGTTAGCCAAGGCACACGATTGCACATTGTATTTTAGGAAACTCTAGAAAGTATTGGTGTTATCAGCGATTACACCGAAGAAATCGCTTAATGAAGTAATTAACATGCGGAGGCGTCCAAAATATATTACAATAAACAATTAAGAAGCGATCTCGGACAAGAGAAATGCATTACATGGGAATGCTCAGCGTGAGACTAAAATATACCTAAACAAACTATTGACCGCGGTTCTATTAATGTTTCCTTTACACTTTATTACACTCTTATATTGTTTCATAAATATCCGCTTAACTGCTAAGGCGTTTGATCAAATCGCGCTCATGTAAAAGATACCAATCAGGTACCCAAAGTTAGAGTAAATTTATTTACATATAATTTACGTACCTATCTTTTGTTTGCCTGAAGTAAAGTATTTTACAAGAGAAATATTTTAGACTTCGGCTGTTGAGGATATAAATCTTATAATTTATTACTTTATTGAATAACACGTAAAGTTGTTTCCTCATAAAAGAGAAATTCATTTTAAAGTGTGTCAGATGTGTTGTTCTCAATTTAAAATTCTCTTCGAAATTTAAAATCTTCCGCTCATTTTTTTAATGTCTCGCTATTCTCTCGATGTTGTATTATACATACTTTATAATAATAATTTTGTGTATTCTCATGCGTAACAATACCATAATTATGTTTCAAAACAACGGTAATAGATGACGATGTAATCTCGTAGGTGCTTGGCTTAGCATTAATTTATAGTTTGTTTTTTTATATCGGTACAATAATAATTAATAAAAGCTTTAATTTGCTAATTTATCGTATTCCTCTTTACTTTTGTTCTTACTAAAAAAAAGGACTATCAAACGATATGCCATGTCATTTCTAAATGCCCTGTGCATACCTTTTAATGGTGTTTGCGACACCTTTTGCACACAATGCTAAGCAGTGGCTGGTGCCACTTTAGTTTCAATATCACGAAGCATTACAACCAACATCAATATCATCATCAGATTCTACCAGACCACCAATGGGCATAGGCCTGCTTCAATGAACGCCAAAATACCTGATCTTTGCTTTTCATTTCTTAATTATACCGTCTATGCTCCGGCAACATTTACTTTTTACAAATCTTTGTCCTACTCATATTTTATACCTATTATCAATATTTTTTTTCCATTTTTACAGCCGAAGAAAGCCGTGGCAAGAAGAAGAAGATCAAGAAGAAGTTGAAAATGCTCCTCCCATTGGCCATCCTTGGTAAAATCAAGGCTATCATCCTAATCGTAGGAGCTCTCGTGGTCATCGCCGCATCTGTATTCAAGATCGCTATATTGGCCAAGATCGCCTTTATTGCGAAGGTGATAGCAATCGCTAAGGCGCTTCTCGCGAAAAAATCATCTTCCCATGAGGAAGTGTGGGCGCCAACATACGAAGAACATGGCCACGGTAGCCACGGTAGTGGCTGGGAAGGAGGCTGGTCCAGGTCCAGAAACGATGGCAACACCTTAGCCTACTCCGGCTACAGTCAATAGATGCCAAATGTACCATAAACAATTTTGTTAAGTTTCTAATTTATTGCAATTGCTAATTTATTTGAATGATTCGTGTGTGTCTGAGATGATTTATTTTTTATTGCCTTGTCAGTCATTTCTCTGTAAAGGTTTTATTTATACATGAAATATATTTTTTTTGAATTTACATATTTTTATGATATTTATGTAATTAGTTCAATTATTTATTTTATGATGAGTTTTAAAAGACGAATGGAATTTACCTATTTCATAAATTATTCGCATTGTTATATATTTATACTTTATATGTTGTATTTAATTATGTATTTATGTATAAATAGTTGTTTTTATAATGTTGAATGTTATCATATTATTATATACGTTATTTATTTACCTTAAAGGTATTTATTTATGATATATATTTATATGAACCATTAATTTATTTCTGTCGATGTATGTGTCCAAGAATGATTCATCTGTTTATTTAATAGTCATAATAAAGTTAAACTCCGTTAATATCTTTTTATTTGTACAATCTCATAGAATTTAGAAATTAATTACAAGAAATCAAGTATATATTGGCTTCACTTCAAAATAAATATCATCATTCGGATTCATTGTTATATATCCTTATTAATTATAATCGAGCAGTGGAAACCACACAAACCTCTCGAAATGCGACAGTATAGCTGTCTTTTTGCAGCTTTATGAGTGAGATGTACCGCCACGGATGTGCCGACCAAATTGGCTGCGATGACGCATAACGCTTCGTCTTAAGTATCCGCTATCAAGCCTGGAGACTCAGGATTAGGGTTAATCTGCCACTTATATCCATTGTTGGGTGTAGGCTACCCAACATTGGGTGTAAGTGGTAGATAAGCCCTAATAAATGTCAACTAGACAGTCAAGTATGTTTTGCAAGGTCTAGTGTCATAGCTGCATTACAGCCGAAACGGGCACGACAGAGGTACCTCCCGCGCAAACAACATTACCGTAAAGCGACGCCAATATTATTGTTACGTGCTGTTTCTACTTTTGGAGGTAATTAACGGGAAGCTGGAGAAGGGCAACACCTGTGTTACATCGATGCGGATGTTTATGGGCACTGGTGCCAAATGTCTCCGACCGCTTGTAATTCTACACATAAGAGACAGTTACGCAAAAGTAGTATTTTTTGACGCAGGTGAAGCCATTCATGCGACCTATGTCAGACTCTGCACTTGGGGGGTGCAATACCGACTATACCCCTGTGGGTGCCATCAGTGCCGCCATTGGTGAGGTACTCAGGAACTGCATATCATCAGGGCACCTCGACGGCTAGTCATTCCACTAAGGGGTCGACATCATCTCCACAGAGGGGCTGTCCCACACCCCTGAACCAACCCGCCAACTATGCGACAGAGCAATAGGATGAGGTACCCATCCTCACCCCTTGCCCCGTGTGCATAAACGCCACCACCTTGTGACGTGACAGTGTCATCTGTCACCCAGATAAAACATAGTATTTAGTAATTCAGTACCGCGCTGTAAGACGCAGTGTAAGGGCGCGCGTGTCGCCCTGGCCCATGTGACGTATCATATTGTAAACATGTATTGTACCTATAGCAGTGACCTGAATTATGCATGAAATGTTCCTGACATGACCTAGCTTGACGCGCAATACACATCGCACTGAGGAACGTAAGACACCTCTTGCTCCTTATTCCCATCTTATAAGAGGGGTACAAAGAGCGCCTCCCCCTACTGCTCTTTAGTCCCCTCTTCTTGTAATAGTAATATAAAGGACAGCCCCCTCAGTTCATTGGCTTCACCAAAGGTGCCTCGGTTCACCCCAGGCTGCTGAGCTCCCCCCACCATAGTTCAAGCCTTGTCGTGGCGGTGGGGCTTAGTAGCGTGGGGTGAATCCAGGCGAAGCCAAATGAACCGAGGGGGATTTTTGCGCCCCTCTTATAATAAGAGGGGGCTTAAGGATCAGGAGGACGATCTCAACTCTTCTCTAAACAGCTCTAAACAACGTGTTTTGTAGTGTAAGAAAGACACCTTCCCTCCAAACGAACCTTTTTCGTTCGGTACGGTACTGGGTACTACGGTACTGGACGGGTTTGAGGGAAGCTCCAAACGATAATCCAGTAAGTCCAGGCGATAAATGACGTCATCACGTTTCGCACCATTAAAATCAATTGACTGTCCAATTATTTTCGATAGTGCCAACATAGTTCTATTATTATTAGCATGATGTGCTATAAAATTTAATAAACAAACATATTATGAACTAATAAGTCAGACAATTATGTTAGAAGATTTGTTTGCATGACTTATCCAGTATTAAATGATCTAAGCTTATACATAATGTTAAATCCTCCTTATCCTTATCCTTATTTAATAATCGAATAGTTCATTTAACTATCGACCAGAAAATACAATCACCGTGCGTGAGGGCAAAAATTGTTTCTGTTTGTGTCAGTTTGACGTTTCTCCTTGACAGTTTTTGTTGTGACCGCTGTTCTGTCAGATGTCAAATATTGTTTAGTAATTAACTTTGTGGCTAATCGGTTGTCGATAATGACTACTGGAACAGCCAAAAATGTTTCAAAAACATTCAAATTCTCTTTTCCTACGTGCACAAATGAGGAGATATTGTGTAAATTGGAAGTGCCCATCGAGATACCGCACGCTGGATCAACAAGAGAACTTGTACAAAGAGTAATTAAGATGTTTCATATACCGGTGTACCTCGAAGACGGTGGGTGTCAACTTTTATTTTATACATAATTATGTGCTACTTTTCTTATAAAAGTTGCATATCTTTATTATGAATACCTACAGACTACTGTCATCTGTTTGTATTCAAATAATAAATACAATGGAACTTCAAGGGAAGCCAGGGTTTTCTACAAATTAACGGAGGTCTCCTAATTCAGATATAAAATGCTAGTTATTACTTATTTATTTTTTATTCTATATGACCGAATGTTCATATTTTATTACTTGTTTTATTAGAACTAAATGAGAAATTGGCCTTCTTTGTGTTCGAGGAAACAAAGAATTTCCATAACGAGAGGGATGCAAAGCTGCTAGATCAATTGAAGCGTAGTGAGATAAATGTAGAGGGTATTGTAAAAAATTGGGAAAAGCTGTTCAAAGAAAATGTAGTTGAGTTTGCTGAACAGAAAGGGACGTCGGATGAAGAAGTTTTTGCAGCGGCTTATCATAAGCTTGTGCATTCTCCAGCATTAGAGACTATTTTACAAGTAGAGAGCTCTTATGCTAAAACACTTATGAGTATGCTGAAGAATAGAGATGAGGATATTAAGAAGCTGACACAATCGTAAGCTCTATTTCTTATATTCTTCAGTTTCTTACTTTTTATTTATTTTAGCCTAGTGTGTCCTAATGCTGGACAAGGGCTACTCTAATCGCTTTCCACAACTCCATTTAGAGGTATATGCAGACATCCCTTATGATAGAGTCCAGATTATCTTACTATGGTTGAGGGAGTCAGCTGATTGGTAGCCAGGCATTTTGGGTGCTATAGACATATGTTGTTTTGCCAGTTACACTTCTGTTAATGTATTTTTTAAATACTTGTCATCTGTGTTTGTAACTTTGATATAGATGATCTCTTTAGAAATAAACTAAGTTGCAATATGTTATATTATAATTGTAGCAACAGCTAGCATCTCTTATCGCATGAAGAGATACTACCTGCTGCTGTGTTCTGCTTCAAGTGTGTATGCATTGTTTAACAAAGTATGCCCATGCAGGTTCTTCGTCTTACCCCTTCCATGGGGCCACAGGGAACATACTACATGAAATGAGACATTGTAGCTACCACTTTATGGTACCATGTGAGCAGGAGCTCCCCAGTTGTTCTGGCCCAATTTAGCCGCAATACAGCATGACACCACATCTTACTTTAGCATATTGTTGTATATAATTGGAAGATCACCTGCATTGATATCTTTTCATAGACAAACAGAGGAAATGGAAGAAAAGGTCCGTCTTCTGAACACATTCACAACGGAAGAGGAGATAAACACACTAGCCACTGAACACTTTGAACAGCAGAGTCTTGCAGCTGGGCGATGGGACTCTCAAGTGGATGCTCTACGGCACACACAACGAGCGGCACATCGGACATGGCTAATGGCTGCTCTCAATGAGTACCAGACTGATGAGAAAATAACACCAAGGTAGAGTTTCTAAAGATGTAAAGTAAGTAAGTACCTAAGTTGTACATTTGCTTTTTACAACCATCTTTATCGTTATTGTTGCTTAGCAAGGAAATTTGGCCTGCATAACTGGAAAGGTAGGTGATTGGTAAGGTTCATGTACTTCGACAACCCGGGGAAAGACAAATTTTGATAAGACATAGTGCTATCACAGCAAACTGACAACTGCTATTGTATTTCGATTGAGAGTAGTATGTGGCCTATCAGGGGAATAGCATGAAGGGTGGAAACATATCTGCATACTTAATGTACAAATCCGTAATAAGTGTACAAAAACTGTCATCAAACAGATGGCTTGTTAGTCTTCCTGTGCCATAACAAATTCTAAATGTATTATAATATTACCGTTCCAGCAACTCCCCACTGTGCCCGTTCCCTCCAGAGATGACATTGCCTCTGCAGCCAGCACTGCCACGTATGGAAGAGAGCTTCACCATCCACCTTGGCTCGCAGCTGAAGCAGACACACAACATACGGCTGGTAGCTGTGGATATGATGGAACTGTGTTCTGCTAATTATTCAGACAGGTTTGTCTTTTATTGCTCAGAGACAAACCAGCAGTTAGAGCCATGTTAATGGGTTCCTGCAATTATGTCAATGTGCGTAGTGGTTGCCACTGTTGATCCTGGGGACATAAGAATAGTAGTGCTGAATGTTAATTATGGTATATGACTTAGATTTTGCAGGAGTATGGACTGATATATCCTAGAACCTCCCCAGTTGAAGTGCTTCCATTGCCCATGGGGCAAAAATCATAGCAACCAGATACCACAGAATTCCTCATCCATCAGAAAAGTTAACTTAGGTCTTAATTTTTCTGTTCTTGTGCTTCATGAGGCCACCGGTGATCATAGTTACATGTTGGTCAAAAAGTATATAACTCATTACCAGAATCAAATATGGACAATTTCCTGTGAGAAAATGAGTAAATATGGCGGATGGGTGTGGGTGGCACAGGATTGGGATGGTTGGAGGCCTACGTTCAACAGTGGACGGCTGTAGGATTATTTATTCATTCATTTAACTTTCTATACATGTAATACTAAATGAATTATAGCAAAAAAGAGCTTTACAATTTCATATTTTGCATATGTGTTGTAACTAAAACTAATACAATGTCCTTTAATTTACTCGAATTTACATGTTTGCTTATAACAGGTTTTTTTTGACACAATCTTTCAATTCCAGTGGTTGCTGGTCCCGCGTGCAGCCGGCGCTGGCTCTGTACTCAACCGAGTTAAGTGGTGTGGTGTTGCTCAGCGACGCAGTCCCTACCAGATCTCCCCTCGCCAAAGCGGCCAGGACCACAGACCATCACTTCCCTGACCTCGATCAACAGTTGAGGGAAATTGTCCAGCGGGTTAAGGAACCTGTGAGTATCAGTGTTTGATAGTTATTTGAATCCGAATTACCGTTACTTTGGCCATATCTATGGAGTAGCCACCTGCGCAGGACACATTATAGTGCAGATGTGTAAGCATAGATACAAGTGCACTCTAATTTTCTTATTCCGATGTGGGCGGCAGTCCGACACGACCGGAGAGTAATCAAGCGCAGGACTTATGGCTTAACATGCTCTTTGAGGTAGGCTCTCCAGATACAAATGCGGAAGTTGTATTTTTCAGAACTAGAGTAGATTTTAATAGTTTTTAAACTATGCTTGATTATGATGTAGCTGAGTTTTATCCGGCATACATTAGATAGAACGAAAATAATATGTGTTATATAATGTATATCATTTCACAGGCGGAGAAGCGAAACGAACAGCGACAGGCGCAAGCGGAAAACTGCGCAAACGTTAGCGGAGGCGGCAGTGGGGGCGGTAGCGTTGGCGGCGTGAGACGCGGGAAAGCTCTGAGGGCCGGTGACGTGTTCGTGACAAGACACAGCAACCTCGCCGAGGCGCATGTGGTGTTCCATCTAGTGGTAGATGATGACTCGCTCAAATCCGGTAAGTTGGTACTACAGATGATAGTCGAGGCGGAAGCGGTAGCGGGCGCGGGCGCGGAAAGGCTCCGAGTGCTAGCGCCGTGATCGTGACAAAACTCTGGTACCGCCGTGGCGTGGTACATGTGGTGTTTCATCTGGTGGAAGATGTCGACTCGCCGGTCTGGTAAGTTGGTACTCGCGGTAGGGGAACTGTAGGCGGAAGCGTGAGATGCAACATCGAATCAGATTCATCGATTAGCATTGGATAACTTACAATTTGTTGATTTTCGAGCGGTATGTATTGGGACTGTACTTGAGTTCCAATGAGGGAGGGAGGAAGGAGGGAATAGGGGGACAAAACGTATGCATAATTTCTGTGCGAGTTACAATATAATGAATAACTAAGCTTTATCGCGGTTGATTGAAATATTTCGCTGGGTAACTTGAGAAGTTCTACAGCACCCATGAATGCAAGAAAAATACGTAAAAGTAGTTTTATTGAAATGGGTTACTTTTGCGTAAAATTAAGACTATGCAGATGTTAATGGGTGCCAGTATACACCAAATAGCTGTGACTGCTTTTTCCTCCCTTATGTGTTGTTAAAATACTTCGGTGTCTTTAATAAGTTTTTTTTCAGGTGATATAACCTCTCGTCACCCGGCGATCCTCGGGCTGCGGAACATCCTGAAGGCGGCCAGCTGTAACGACGTGACCTCAGTGGCCATACCGCTGCTGCTGCGCCACGAACTCACTGAGGCAAGTTTAATCGTATGAATGTCTATTTGCATGTGATCAGAAAGCGAAAGGTATTACCTCACTTTCGTCTTTCATGTCTCTACGCGCGTTTCACTTCACAATCGTGTTCTTACGGAGTAAACTCCATCATGTTGGGGCTTAAAAAAATTTAATATAATTTTTGTAGTTATTTTTGGTTTTGCAGAATATCTGCATTATTTATTACGTTAATCAATTGTAGTCAATTATTCTATTAGTCATTAGTTAATATGTGGCTTACCTATTTTTGTTTATGGATCGATACTTTGTTAAGTATTAAAACGTATTTTTAATTATTTTTTTCCAGGACATGACGGCTGCATGGTGCCTTCGACGCGCTGAACTAGTGCTTAAATGCGTAAAAGGCTTCATACTTGAGGCGAGTGGCGGTGGTGGGGCGGAGCTGCGGACACTGACAGTGGCGGTGCCCCCGGGGGCGGGAACACTGTTTGGGCAACTGGCCGGGATGTTGCCCCACGTGTTCAGACTAGCGGGGCCCGTGCGTGCGCCGGCGGTGAAGCGCTAGCAGACGCCTGTTGTTGTAACAGTTGAGCAGCCGCTAGGTCATAACAGGCGGCGAAGATGTCGTGATAGGCGGGCGGGAAAAGAGGAAGACTACCTGATAGCTGAGCCGACCCTAGCTGTCAGTTAAGCAGATACTAGCTCTATGCTAAGCAGATACTGGCAGATGATCCCCAAAATGGTGCAAGTCTTGTCGTGGCGGTGAACAGTAGCCTGGGCTGAACCCAGGCGAAGCCAATTGAACCGAGGGGGATGCTTTTTGCACCTCTCTTATAAGAAAAGGGGAATACAGAGCGGGAGCAGAAAGCGCTCTTGCACTTTCTCCTCCCGCTCTGTATTCCCCTTTTCTCGTATGTGGTTATTCGGCACTATAATGTGCCGCGAGCCCCACACACAAGACAGGCACAAGTTGGCAGTGCACGGTGCTCCCTGACTGTTGACCAGGCACTGGCTGGCTTTGCGCAGGCGCAAGCTGATTTTGAGAGTCAATATCTGACTTTGCGCAGGTACTGGCTGGCAGTTGAGCATTCTCTTAGCTGGCAGCTGAGGAAGCGCTAGCCGACAGTTGGATGGGTGCTTGTTGACTATCCAGCATGTACTAGCTGAATTTACGCATGGTCAAGCTGACTGTTGAATGAAAGCCGAACTTCTGAGCTCTCTTTTTGCGTCGAACTCCTTTTTCGGATGATCAGGGAAATCCGCCGCCTACTATGCCGCGGTGTGGTTGCTCTATGCCGGATATTATGTTCCGGCAGAGCGCCGTGAGTAAAGCACTCCTTTCCCTGTACAATTCATAAGTCGAGTGGGCCCGATGGCATCGTTCCGATTGTGATGCGAAAATACGCTCCGGTATTGACGCGCCTTTTCCGATTCTCCTAATCTGTTGGCGTTTTTTTTTAAAATTATGAAATCTATTATCAACTGCCAGATCTTGCGATACTTAGAAGATAATCAAATAATTTGTGACCAGTACGGTTTCCGTCGCGGACGTCCAGCCGGTGATCTTCTAACTTATTTAATGCACCGATGGGCGGTGGCAGTTGAAACCAAAGGGGTGATTAGTCTGGATGTAGCGAAGGCCTTTGATCGGGTTTATCATAAAGCGCTCCTTTCAAAGGTTTATTAATACGTTACTTCCCGGGAAATTATGTGGTTGGATCACTAGCTTCTTGACAAATCACAGCATCAAGATCGTAGTTGACGGTGCATGCTCCGCACTTAAATTTGTGAAAGATGGTGTTCCCCAAGGCTATGTTCTGTCTCCTACGCGGTTTCTTCTTAATATCAATGACATGCTGCAAACAAGTGGCCTTCATTGTTACGCGGATGATAGTACTGGGGATCCTTTATACACTGCCGTGCCTATACTTCCCGGGAACACGTCAACGAGTGTCGGAACAGGCTTGGTCTGAAGTCGAGGATTTGTTATCGAAAGTCGCGGAATGGGGCCGACTAAATTTAGTCCAATTTAACCCCCATAAGACACAAATCTGCGCGTTTGCCATTAAAAGGTCACCGTTCGTCGTATCTCCTCGTTTTCAGAACACCTACCGCCTACCTATCGGCCTCAGCTAGTATTGGAATACTCGGTGTCGACATATCTAGTAACGTTCCGTTCCGCGGTCACTTGGAAACAAAAGCTAAAATAGCCTCAAAGAAGCTGGGCGTGCTCAATATGGCAAAGCAGTACTCCATTACTGTGGAACCAGCTGCGTCACTCGGTAGTTTTGATGCGATACAACTTAAGAGTTCTTCAAGAAAGGAGCATACCTATTATAGAGAGTATTATAGAGTTCTTCAAGAAAAGAGCATATAAAGGCCGGTAACACGTCTGTAATACGCCTAGTCTTACAGATGTCTATGGGCGGCGGTAGTCACTACCCACCTGCTCTTTTGCCCCCTATCTCAATAAAAAGGTGCTAGCTAAGAGTAGAATGTCGTTAGCTTGCTGACACTGACAGTCATTCGTCCGATATTAAGTTTACTTCTTAAAGAACATAGAATCGAGAAACGATGCAATATTTAGTTCCATGATGTTATAAGACATCAGTATATGCTAACAATTATTGGTTTGCCTCCTGTACAATATAAAAGTGTAAGATAAAATTATGAATACTGTATATAAGTGTATCTCAATATCAGTAGACCTGACGTAACGGGGCGAGCGTGGGGACGTGAAAGGGGAGCGGGGAGGGGTATAACATTCCAGCGTCCACAGTGTAACCGTGTAATAGTATTGAAGTTTGTATGAGGAATACCGTTTGGATACATAAGATATATAGTTGTATGTTCAGTATTCGAGAGTTAGCATATTATATAATAAAGTTTTTATAGTGACAATAAAAGACGAGTAAGCTTCTTTTGTGACCTTTGATATGATGGTCCGTATTTTCGGGTCCCGTGTTGCCTCGGAGCTGGATTGGGCGGGCACTCACCCACATAATACCGCCTTGAAGTGACAGCTGTGCTGTCGTGTTTCGTACGGTTTGTGAGTTAACTGCGGCCCAATGCGGAGAGAAAGGATGTAGATGTCTATGGGCTATGGTAGCCATCAAGAGCCCCGACAGCTTGTATGTAAGACGGCAACACTTATACTATGAATATACATCGATATAATGTATTAATGTTTGACGAATGTCGATTACTATATGGAGATATATAAACAAACCTTAAAAATATCCATAAGATATTTAAGTTTCATCACGCAAGCAAAACGGGCCCTAATGCGGGTATTTACAATATTAAAACGATATGCAATTCAAGTACGAGCCATCTAGCGCCATATATAACTCAAACGTTTATATTAAGCCCTAATCAAATAAATACATTTTTATAAATTACAATAAAACTACTTTTACGGGGTTTTAATTTAATTATTTAACTAGCCCGACGTTTCAGAAGTTTTACAGTAACCACGGTCACGGATGGACGAATTATTGTATTGTGTAACATTCGCGTAAACTTAAGACGTGAACCAATATTTTTATAAAGTTTGATTCAAATGTCAAAAATGAAAACAACGAATATTTTATTCAATTTATATAGAATTTGCAACTACTCGAACAAAATAAAATGTACCGACAGTAATTTTACGACGTAAGAGAGACAAACTGTACAGGGAGAGCGAGAGAGAAAATGAGACACTGGAGCACGCATGTGTTTCGCTTTTATAGGCAGGAAAAACAGGGTTCCCATGACAGCATAAGGGAATTGGGGTTCCCTACACGTCGTTTTGAATTTTAAATTTATTTCCAACAATATTATTATGATAATAATATTACCGTTCATTAAGTTAACTTTTCTTTTTTTTCGCATTGGGTGTATTGGGAAATAAGCATAGCGGTTATATGGGACTCGCAGCTACACTGAATACCCACTGAAACTACCAATGGTGTTCCACCTGTCGACGGAGCCTCGGGAACGCGCTTGCGTACCTCCGCTAATTAAATCAACTGCTTCGTTGACCTTTAGTTAGTAAGCATATGACGTGAGAGATATGTGTATCAGTTCGGACTAAACTTAAAAGTGTTATTAGGATTTTTCATAATCTAACAACAGTCCGGAGTGTGGAAGTTGGCGGTTTTACACGCCCGTGCCTCGGAGAGTACGACAAGCCGTCGGTACTGCGCCTGATTTTCCCGGTCGTGTCAAATTACCGTCCCATCGGAACAGAGGCAACAGAGTGCAATTATGCCTGCGCAAACACTTGTGCACTATATGTCCTGCGCAGACACTGCACGCCGCTACTGTTGCCGAAATTCGGGTAGAACGACATTATAATTATTCGTCTGTACACACAATGAAACGAAGTCCCAAGAATGTCTGTCCATCTGTGTGTGATTAATTATTTCAAAGTCTTCTGAACGGATTTTGAACTTTGACTAAACTTAAAAGTCTTATTAGGATTTTTCATAATCTAACAACAGTCCGGAGTGTGGAAGTTGGCGGTGTTACACGCCCGTGCCTCGGAGAGTACGACAAGCCGTCGGTACTGCGCCTGATTTTCCCGGTCGTGTCAAATTACCGTCCCATCGGAACAGAGGCAACAGAGTGCAATTATGCCTGCGCAAACACTTGTGCACTATATGTCCTGCGCAGACACTGCACGCCGCTGCTGTTGCCGAAATTCGGGTAGAACGACATTATAATTATTCGTCTGTACACACAATGAAACAAAGTCCCAAGAATGTCTGTCCATCTGTGTGTGATTAATTATTTCAAAGTCTTCTGAACGGATTTTAAAGCGGTTTTCTGTCATGGACAGAACAATTTCCGAGGAAGGTTTCAGTGTATGATATGTCCCAAAGCCATGGCGGGTTGTCAGTTAAATTATAATCAGGAAATTGTAGCATATATATTTCATATACTTACAACACATTTAGCGATCATATTATAAATAAAAGACAAATACCCTTTACGTAGATGGCTCTAAAAGCTATCTCTATATAAGCATGTAGCACAAGAAGCCTGTCATGAACTGCGAACTACTCGTGTATTGAATACCTGAATCCTGTATAAGGTCATCTCCTGTCAAAAGTCCGTGAAACCTTCATAAGGAAACCATCCCATTGTGGAACTGACAAACAAAATGTGATTTGTAAGCAAAGGCGAACGTGATCACCTAAATTATACTCCTGACGCTAGATGTTCCTTGCTAAGGTTTCACATATCCTGCGGTAGATGGCGTCTACAACAATGAATTGTTATTAAGTGTTGAATACCTAGAAATAATATAGCTGTTTATATTGTGAGAAGTCACCCTAACATGCAGTCGTCTAAGGAGGCAGAAAATGTAGTCCACTCTCTTTCTTCCTTTTTTTCATTCGTTTCTCTCTGCGCAATTTGCATCCGAGATTAAATACGCAAAGATAATATAGTGTTTTACATCTTCCTTCTCTATTCACCAAGACGGCCACTCGCCGTCATATAATATCTCATGCTTATGAAATCCCTTCTCTATCTATATTATCTCAATGGTAGTGAGGTCCATAGTCCAGACATCAGACAAAAAGATTCCGTACACAAAAAAATTAATAGGTAACTTAGGTTAGGTTATGTTTTCACCATATCACTTTAATGTCTTGGTGGTCCCATGGCACTCAAATAAATGCAAAGTTTCCGTATCGTTCTCCAAATATAACCTGATTTGGAGAACCCAAGGTCCTTAAATCCAAAAAAAAGAGATATAGCAAAGTCGTGAAGAAAACTTTGTTATTCCAGAAAATTAACAGTATTAATGTTAAATATAACATGTCGGTGTGCAGATAAAAAGGAGGTAGTGCCAATATTGGCATTTATTGTTATTATTATTTTTATTTATTTGACCATTCGTAACACATATTTATACATTTTCTGGATAAGGACGGTGCCGCTGGGTCTCCTGGGACACTTAGGCGTATGTATGGCATTGGACCGCTTCTGGCTGCTGTTGATGATGGTCCTGTTTTTTTTTGACATTTCTAATGCATCATTGCGATCAGTCCATTTTCCTCACATTCATAGTTTCGGGCATAAAAAACACCGAGGTCTGTGACGAGGCTGTTAAATTTTGGCTTCAAGCGTGACATCCACACGTAGAGTTGTTTCTAGACCCGAGCTTATGTTATGGCAACGAAGAGAAGCCCTAAGACTAGGTTTGGGGTCAACGAGGGGTCCGATCCCCCACTCTCCCGCAGACGGAAGAGATGCATCCCGAAATGAGAATGTTTATAGTAGCTAATTTAACTATTATTATCATACGCAATTTTAAATGAAAGGGGTAAGTATAGAGGTAATTTGGCTATGTATATTTTAAGTCTACAACCATAACTCGCTAATAATTGTCCCGCTGATCACCGTACCTAGTGCACTGATATCGCTTTCTTATCTTCTTGTCCAACTTTCCGGATGATTTGCGTAATGCCTTGAATGCGGCGTGCTCGAATCGTAGAACAATTTATTAACCGACGCCAGTGACGCGGTTTGGACGTTTATATCGCACTGAATAACATCTTAATGGTTTATGAGCCACTGGTGGTTTGGTGAAAGGGCACAAAGAAAACGAGCAAATTATTGTAGAAAAAGTCTTACGGAGAAGCATAAATATAGCAAAGTTTTTAAAAGTTTTCCTTTTTTAGAAACGATTTAATTCAAATCGCGTGAAACTAACCACTCGAGTGTTACACCAGCGTCTTACTGCGCTTACGTTCGTTACGTCTCCTGCGCACCTTTCATTTCGGAACCATGGTCGTTCCCATGGAGTAAAAACCTGCCACGTGACGGTACATACACAATTATCTTTTATTACTGACGGTGACTCCTGTATCGTTACACGAGAAGGTGCACGATTTATTTTATGCCCACACGCGCTAGATGGCGTTTTAATAAAATAATAAATATTATAAAATATGATTGCATAGTATAATTAACATACTCAGAGTGAACACTATTTACGAACCTAAAGCTCGACTTTACACTATCGAACTCAAGAAACATACCGAAAATATGATTAACATACAGTATTTAAATCACTATCAAATTTTCAATGACGGTTCCAAAATAAGTCATAGTTCTGGTTGTGCTTTTAACTGAATTTCTTATCAAAGTTGTAAAACCATAATGGGAGTAGAACTACTAGCAATTAATAAAGCAATACAGCATATAGTTCAATTGTAATATTTACATACTCGAAGAGCATACAACATTTGTTTGGGAGTGCTAATGTCGGCAGATACGAAGCTCACCTCATTATAAAATGTATCCATTGATTGATGTGTTGAAATTCGTTTACAGTGGATTCCTTCACACGTGGGCGTAAGAGGTGACGAGGTTGCAGATACACTCGCGGCTTTACAGAAGAAGGAGTGAAGATTCCTCTCGATACGGCACTATACTGATCATCTTTCAAAAGACAATTATATCAAATGTAAATTACATTTCAATCCGTCCGTGGGTCATCTTATTGGCCTGGGGAGGCCTGCGAGGATTACGGGTATCGAGGCGAACCTCATGACCCGGGTCTGTTCGCGATGGGCGACTGTCCTCTCAGTGATGAGGGCAACCCACTGGTGTTAGTGGGTCGTTGCGCACCGAGGTGCGGAGGCCATACGGCCTGAATTGGGATGCGACCGCGGCCTACTGGCCTGCAGATGTGGTGAGTGGTGAAATGTGGTGATGTCCGAGTGTGATGTGGGTTATACGTGTGAGTAAGTGATCCTCGTCTCGATCGCCGAGGCTGTGGACCCCTCCGCTTGGTGGAACACGGGATACGAGCTCACGCGGATACTGCCGCCCGTCGGGTGGTCGCGCGTGTAGCGGGGCCAGGTCCCTCAGGTGGGCGTGCGGACCATTATCTGAGGCACTGAACATGCCTCGAGACAATCGGGCCACAAACTCACCGACAGACTCGACCCGCACGTCGTTCCGAACGTAGCGGCCGGCCCCCGTGATGACCCGCAGGGACATGCTCTGCTGAGCTAGCAGGCGTTTCTTCTGGCTCGGGGAGGTGAGCGCGTACCGAAGGTGAGAACGATGTATGTCTTGTATATCCCCAGTTTCGTAGTGGAAGCTCGGATGCGAGCACTGGTCGCAGTAAGGCGCGGGCTGCCCTCGCCTGGTTGATCGCTCGATCAACCTGCGAGCCCATCCGCGGCGTGCGATCAATGCTGCACCCGAGGTACACGACCGGAAACCTCCAAGACAACACCTGGCCGCCCAGCTTTAACCGCCCCGGCATGCTGCGCCTCGAGCTGACGAATATTCGCTGAAAATGCCGTGTACTCAACACCCAAACCCAAACTTGGGAAAAAGCTCCATAAAATACGTCCTTAGCGCATGTTTGCATTCTAATAGGAACCTGTCAAATTTGTATGTATTACAGTTTCTGAGATTTCGTGATTAATCAGTGAGTGATATTTAAAACCAAGTTGTTCCTGCCAAGGGCATAATCAGAAATATTCAATTTTGAGAATGCATGCCATTTAGTAGTACTCTTCAATTTAAAAATACAAAATAAGTATTAAATCACTACAATATTATTTATATTCGTAAAATAAAATGTCCCGTAGGCCTGATAGGTTTGGCGGTCCAATCACCGCACTGGAAATGTTCATGACCCCGAGTGTGCTAGAGGTCACGGACACGACACGTGTCCATCAGCTGTGGCGCCGTGAATTTGAACACAAAATGACGTAATTGTAAACATTTTTTAGTTAATAATGGCCAATTAGAAATAACTAATTGGCCAGTATTCGAATTTATCGCAACATTATTTTAACGGTATACCTATACGTATATGTATACGTGCCTAAAAGGTACAACCGGGATTTTGTTACATATTGTATAGATTTATCAAAAAATAATTCAAAACTGAACGGCATAACCGCTGTGCTGTCAACTGAGCCAATCAGTGTTAACAGATACATAAACTACGAACTTTTACTTCGATACATCAATAAACTTCGGATTGAGATTGCACGATCATAGGTCTTGGTGTCAGCAGTGCTTGACTTTCCTCGCCGATATTGAGTTGTAACGGTTTTAGTATATTTGACATTATTTCCAGCTGGAAGATTTTTATTCTTTAACTAGCATAACGGAAAGGACTGGGATTAAATTTTGCACCGATATAGATTACAATTTATTTGGCCCATTGGAGGTGAGGAAGAAGGGAGGGTAACGTATTTGCATAACAACAACAATGCGGATGTATATGTGCGCCTATATATATATATATATATATATATATATCCAGAATAACGGCCAGTGCCACCGCCTTGGTCTCAACTGCCCCCGCCCACCAGTGCGTTAAGTAGGTCAGAAGGTTGCCAGCCGAACGTCCCAGACGGAAACCGTCTTGTCGGTCGCTAATGATTTGGTGTTTCTCTAAGTAACGCAGGAGCTGGCGATTAATTATGGTTTCCATAATTTGGGAGAACTCGCGGGGGCTCCTTTAACTTTATATCCCGTAAAGTGAATTAGTTCCACTCGGATGGGTGACATACGAGGATAGTTTATGCCTTTGTGCTGCATTTTTACCGCATGTATAATGTAATGAATGGTACTGACTACTTCAAAACAATTTTTATAATTCAATTTTCAACAAAAAACAATTCATTTTACAACTACCAGTCATCAGTTCTTAAACATAACAATATGTTACAAATATTTTAATTATAATAAATTCTTATTTATGTGTCAATATATATTTATTTATTATATACGTCTAGTGTATATAGAATTATATGTATTTTATCATAATGTGTGTACGAAAAACGTATATATTTGTATTTATTATAATTATATAATATGTATTATATATGTTAATTTAGTGACCGAATATGACTTTATTATGTGTTGATAGTACGTATTAATTGTAAACGTTTTTTTGTTTGTACTATCTTTTGCCAAGATTATTCTTTCGAACAATAGAAGGTCACCTGGAAGGTATTGCTACTTAAGCAATAAGGTCGCTTTTTGTGAAAATATGTTGCTTAAACTTCTAAAGAATGTTTGTCTTGTTAAATTATGTTCCTGTTTAATGTGTATTTTTGTGCACAATAATCATTCATTCATACATTCAACTACACGAAACCCTCAGTGGTCTAGTGGTTAGCGCTTCGGACACCCATTCGGGTGGTAGAGGTTCCAACCCCGCCATGTACTAATGAGTTTTTCTAACTAAAGTACTCTTACGTGAAGGAAAACATAGTCGGAAACCCAAATTCACGTGTTAGAATTCGATCTAATCTAAGGTTGGGTCTGGTTTCCCTTCCTTGTTGCAGAGGTCAAATGGCTTTCGCTTGGTGTAGAGACTGGCACCATCGTCAAGTTTCCCTGGATTTATGTAACCAAGAATGATATCATGTGATATAGAAACGGGATGACGCTAGGATGAAGGTGTTTCATAACTTCACGGATATTGCCTGACAAAGCAGTGTAAAAAATACAATATATTGAATATGGTCCGCAATATGAAGATCCGCTAGAGAGAATCCACATTCCGAATGTGGGTAAGGTGCTTTGGCAATGGGCAGGCCACATTGCTGAAGAAAAGCAGCAGCTGGCGGCCTGCGCCGGGAGGTCTGACGATTTGATTCATGTGGCGAGGAGCCGCTGGATGTAAGTGGTTCCAGACCGTGGCCTATGGCACTCAATGGGGGAGGCCAATATCCATCAATGAACCCCCTTTGGTTGCTAATGACATTGATTGTTTCTTTTATATTAACAGGCCGAACAAGCAGAGGAAGCCTTTCGATAATTACTGGTACTCATAGACTTCCGCATCATAGTAATGAGTTGGTTTCTTTCACTGAATCCCATCAAGGTCTGCACCCGCCTGAACCGCAACACCATAGTTGTCATTTTACGGCTGTATTATATGAGCAAGAGGTACCTCCCGGGTAGTCCAATTCGGTTGCAATGCAGCAACTTACTGCGTTATATTATAACTTCCACGGAAATTTTCAACATTTTCTCTCATTAAACACACTTTCCAGTACCAGACAATTATAAACGATTAGAAGTTAATGCTGTGATCACCATTAACCTCAGTAATTGACCACGTGTGCTATTTTACTTGTAACGCAAATTAACTTTGCTTTACTTTCTTTATGCTGTATAAATTTAAATTTGATTGAAGTGAAAACTTCTAGAGGCGCGGTGGGCATTTCTTTAAGCAAAGTCTTTGAACATGTGTCTCCGTGATCGACACCACGTGTAGCTCCATCTATAATAACACGTGAGTAATCATTCTATAACATTCTTTGCACGTAAGTATGCAATGTAAGTACAGATGGCGCTGATGTGAACATCATTTTAGGCGCGTTGGGTGTTTGTTCATGTCTGTCGGCAAAAGAAGTGATATGTGTCACTTCTTTTCTCGCTATTCACCCCATTAAGGAACAGAGATATGTATGTTGTTGTAGTTAATTCGACTGCCTTGTGATTAAGTGTTATCAGACCAAAACAAAGAAATGTTACTACGATTTTTCAAATTTCTAATCACGGTCTGAAGTTTAGAGGAGGAGAATTAGGAGTATGTAAACGATAGGTTTCATAAACCACTAACTGACAGCTAAACAGTTAGGATAGGGCCGACTCGGCTGGGTAGGTGTTGAACCGCGCGGGCTCATCTCAGCTGCAGCACAGCATGGCTACTCTTACAAGATTTATCATATACGTGATAGTCCCAAATTTTCGTAAGACATGGTTACCATATTTAAATTTATCTACTCTACATGGGGCCGACTGAATTCGGTTATAGTTGTTTATTTGACAGATGAAAGTGTGCTATGAAAGTGAACATTTAAATACTTGTTAAGACATAATTTCACAATAGAATATAATGAATAAATACTCTTATTACACTGTCGTTATGTATTAAAAAAATAATTTAAAAGACACACTGGGACCAACACACGTAGTCCTAAATTAATAAAACACTAGAAAAAAGTATACGAAATTCCGATGGCAACAGAATGTTTCATAAAAGTGGGAAGTAAACCTGTACGAAGAAGACGGGTGGCGGCTCTTTGGAGTCGCTTTATCTAGCGGGTTCTGTCTTCTGCCGCAGCCGGGGGCTGAGGCAGGGAACCTGACCGCTTTTAAGACTCCGGCGTAGTCAGAGTCGCTCTAGATAGATAGATCCGGGACATCCCGCGCAGCGGCCGAAGCCTCTCGTAGTGGTGGTATCTCACCATCTCATATATAAAATCCAAAAAATATGTTACAATGTTAGTTACCTTACTCCTCCGAAACGATTTCACCAAATTTTATGTACATCAGAGTAGGTCAGAGAATCGGCCACTATATATTTTTCATACCCCTTGTGACATGGGTTGTTCACCAAACGTTGTTTTGCCGGCACAGCTAGTAGGAATACTGCAAAAATACTAGGGCTAGCATACATTTAACTGAGGAATGAAAAAAATATTTCGAGTAACATGGTCGCGTCATGTTCTGGCCTTGGGTGTGACTACTAAAGTGGCAAAGAGTGTGTGTCTGCCCCCCTCCCCTCCTCTCTCTAACTTATAAACTGATGAAAGGAAAAATGTTACATTACACTGCCGACGGTCATGAATCCGTATAATAAACTATGTCCGCTCCCCTCCCCCATGAGTCACCGGCTACTCACAAATCGCACTTTACGGCGACATCATGTGAGCAGCGGTGGCAGCAGATGGTTTTAGAGAAATGCGTATTTTCTGATTTGCTACATCACCAGTGCTAACATCAGACCCACTACATCCAGAACAGGTTCCTCGCGGTCACACTGAGGATCTGCTTTCTAGTTTCACGAGAACACCTGACCGGTTGGGGTCATTCATTTAAATATATTTTCACTTTTATGTCCGTTTTATACGTTTTTGCTGGCGTCTCCATGTGGTGTTTACAACATTTTTAACATAAGGGGCAAATCGTTAAACTCGTAGGAATGAAGAAATCCTCCTTGCCGAATTTCGGCTTCAGTGGCCATGGTGCATATAATATAGTAGCAGACGCATTTTTTTATAGCATAAGGGGGTAAACGAGCAATCGCATGATTGTTACGTAGATGCGTTGCCTTCATATCGTCCCCCCCCTCAAATGGGCCACCGGCTACTCACAAACCGCACGACACGCGATAGCGACGCTATCACTTCACGGTGGTAAATGTGAGCGAGAGATACTTCCCCGGTGGTGCCGGTCCAATTTCGTTGCAGAGGAGGTTGTAGTGTCATTCACCGTGCATGGCACTAACTCCTCGTATGCAGCAGGGCACTACCTCTTTCTAAAAATATTACACGGGACTTGAACTGTTTGAGCGACAAACGATGACCATAAGATATAAACAAGACCAGAAGCGGATACTCTGATACGTAATTGAAGTCTTTCAAATGTCTTTTCAATTTTCCTTCTCTCATGTTTAATCCGTTAAAGTACCTAACAGCTGCATTTTACTTACGGGTAGGCACAGGGAACCGAGACGCAAAAGTCACAATCCTAGTGTAACACTCTCGCTTTCTCCACGTTAATTACTATCTTTGTACAAATACATCGGTTATGAATACACTTTTATACATACTGTTAAATTAGTATCATCTTTTCCTCCTTCCCAAATCCTTCAAGACTTCAAGTTGATTGAAAGACGCATTCTAGCAGTTACCCACCATGGTTGAAGGCTAGAAAAGGGGACAAAAGGGATACAAGAGGAGGCACTGTTGCGCACGGGGCAAGGATGGGAACCTCACCCTGTTGCACTGTCCCAAAGATGGGTTGTCTTGTGTTGCGGGGCAAACCTTCTGTGGAGGAGTTGTCGTTCTCTTAGGGGATTCACTAGCCGTCGAGGTGCCCTGATGATTTCTTGTTCCGGGGCACCTTACAAAAGGCGGCACTGATGGCACTAGCGATGGTGTTAAGGATATTCGGCAATATATTGTCTCGCGCCACACAACATTGGAGCCCACCCAGGGCCGGTGAAGGCGCGTAAATGCGTTTCCTCGCGTCAAGAAATAAAAGGCATTCCAGCAGTTAACCAATTCGTACTGATGGCGATGATGATAGAATAGACAGTCCCAATGAACACTAGTTATACAATACACATACAGGTATGTATTAAAGACATTTAGATATACAACACAGGTATGTATTAAAGACATTTAGATATACAATACAGGTATGTATTATGAAAGCACTTGCTACGAATTATGAAAGTGCATGCGGCATGGTACCTACATCCGGCACGGAAGATGGCCGTCTATATTAATTAACGAACCGTCGCACCCGGCGGCTATCTGTCGCGTAAATTTAAGGCCATTTTCAGATGACGCATGTCGAATGTAGGGTGATTTTGCTTGCATTAAATTTACAATAAAATTGCGTTTACGGATTTAATCGCGGTTTATTTAATTATTTAACTAGCACGACGTTTCAGAAGCTCCACAGCAATCATGATCACGGGTGGTCTGAAATGACAGTAGTCCGAATGTCACAAGTTATTTAAAGTACCCAAGGAATTATAATTATTTACTAGTTCCGATTGACGCAATAAGTGCTTATAACATTTCGCTGCCTTGAGATGTTATGTTTAGTTTTTGATTGGATTATGTTTATAACTGGGTCCCAAGTAGACGAAAGAACTTCAGCCTTCTTCTGTAACGAAATTTGGATGTTTTTTTTTTATTTGGATCCCCTCAATCGGCCTGGGTAAGAATCGGTGTTCTCTAGTGAAGATTTGCGCTTTATCAAATCTAAAATTGTGAAAATTGCAGTAGTAGCCGTCGACCACAGACGTTTGTGTTACAATAAAATCGGAATGTCTGGCGAAGCATTTCTCGTTTTATAGTATAAGTGGGCAAAGGAGTAGTTGGTTTGGTGACAACCGCATAAGTCATCTATGCGTGTTGTCCTCCACACTTGGCCACAGAAAATTGGCACAAACGAGAACCGCAGTAGCATATCTGTCGCTATGAAGGAGAGTAAAGTGCGTGGGAGTTACAATTCAACATAGCGGTCACATTACGGCTGTGGCATGTAAACGATAAGTAGCCCGGTCGTGCCGGCCCAATTCAGCAGCGATGTCGCATGGCGCTATATCACTAAAATATTGTATAAAAATGCTGCATAACAACTGAAACGAGCCGGCAACTGGTCACTAGCACCGGCGTGTTACAGCTGTGTAGCGTTTAGTTTTGCGGCAAAAAGAAATATATTGTGATAACATACCAGACGCATAGTGTGTAACGTGCCTTATGACAAATCGCGATCTCATGGTGAAATCCAAAACGGATCATGAGACGCCACATGAGAAGGAAAAGATTTTTTTATTTGCCCAATTCAAATATTGGAAGTTCTGCCTTTCGTATGCCTGTTATGTCCAAAGAGCAAATATTTTATCTTTTAACAGCTGCTATTTACTTGACTATGGCATAGTGTAGCTGTGCCCCACGGTTTTACACGCCTCGAATCCATTCGCAAGGGATTTCTTCGGAATGAAAAGTTATTTTTATTTTATTCCAAATTGCAATATATAACAATGTCCAAAATATTTTCTTGCTCTGTCCCTGCGTGAAAGTGTAACAAACAGACATACCTATTTACTTTTGCTATTTGGTATTACTGTGTTATATACCTACATAATTTTTGTAAGAGATTTATTTTATATATATATATAT
>JAFELO010000414.1:428726-466404 GCA_017140195.1 Eumaeus atala | reverse complement strand
GGGGGGGGGGGTGGAGACAGCAGCGGTTGTCGGTTGTTAATGGGCGCGGGTGACAAATGGCTCCGATTGCTCCTTTGTCTCCATATGCTATAAAATATAAAAAAGCCTCAGCGACTGAAATCATACCTTCTTCAAGAGACCGCTGCATGGTCTGTTTATCAGCATCATTCATCTTGACCTCGAGGGCGTGGGTTTCGAACAAGCTGACGACACCGTCCATGAGCCGGTAGTTCACCTCGGCGTCCCTCTCGGTGGGGTCCACGGGGAGGGCGTCCAGCTTCTTCGGGGACCTCATATCTGAGTCCGACTTGAGGGTGACTCCGTCGATGATGGCGACAGACCTCGTCGCTCGAACATTGTCGACGATTTTTAGGAGTTTCTCCTGTAACAATGAAATTTATCCGTTGTAAACCTTTCCAAATGTGTAAACAAAGTACTAGTTAGTTAACCAACTAAGTAGGAGATTTTGTTCACATAATATAAAGTCATAAACCTTATAATTTACAAACTATCATTATCTTTGGAAGCTGGACACTTTAAGACTGCGAGTGTTATAATAAACGAGAGAAGGAAAGTACACTTTTAACAAATGAACAAATTAAACACACCGAAATTCGTTCAAATTTTCTTACTTGGATTAAATTAAATGTAGTCATTTTTTAAACTAGACTGACCTGTACAGGTATTTTGGTATAAAACTGTGCAGATAGATACAAGTGCACTTTTTATTCCCTGGTTCTATTCTGTGGGTCGGTTGCCCAACACAGAACAACAATGATAATTGAACAACAATAATATTGAGTGTGCCTGAAATAACTACACGTGTCTCATGATGAATAATTAATTAAGGGCCAAATAAAAGTGTTATAACAACGTTTCAGAGATTACCACGTGTAAACGACTTAATGACAAGCTTTATCGTTTGCTGGCTGGAGGATTTGTCTGCACTACTTACACTAATGATCCGCCCCGGGTTTGCTCGTGAATAAATTATACATTAATTTCGTGAATAAATTGACAAAATCGATCACATAATTTTGCTTAGCTTAGCTTTTGGAGACTTCGTTATGTATATGAAGATGGATATGTGTCCAGAGGCATCGTATGTCTCATGAAAAAAAACATTCCAAATTACCTAAATGCTTATTTACATTTAGGTAATTTTTTAAAGTATGTTACTAGTTATCCAAATATGCTATTGCTTGTAATACAATGATTAAATCATTTAAAATGGTAGCACCTATTAGATACTAGAGTTTGAATTAAAACTTTTTTGAAATTAGAATAAAGTACAAGTCAAGTAAAGGCAGAGTCTTTATTGTCTATGCGTTACTTGTCATTACAAATCGAAAGAGATCGTGTCATTTTTTTGTAGAGTCCTCGAGTTATTTTATCTTCGTCACCGCACCAGTATACATGTCAATAATTTCGCATTGTCATCCTACCTACACGTGCGTGCAAAGTTTCAGCTCAATCGATAATTGGCAAGTCTAGTTTACCATGCATGATTTGATCACAGACAAACACAGGGACAAGTGGAACTAAATAAAAGCTTATGATTGGATATCAAGTTTTAAAGATGACAAGATTAGAATAATAATAATATGGCGATGATAAAGGGATGATCAAACGGTCAATGTTCAATAAAATATATGTAATGGAAATCCGACATGTATTAGAAATTGACCGCCGGCGCTGAGATGCTGCGCCCAATACACTTTCACTTGTCTTAGATATGCTAATGTTATGGGAGTTGAGCCGTCGCCCGCTTCTATACATGTCTAGACGACATTGTACATAGTCTCGTGCTACAAATGTATGTTCACCGCGAGGATTTGTGTTACAACGGTGCTACACGAATAAAACGAAGTGTTGGTCGACCGTTCACCAGGTGGGAAGACGATCTCCGTGTAGTAGCCGGCCCGGGATAGATGCGTGTAGCAGGAGATCGGTCGTCTTGGCGTTCATTGAGAGAGGCCTGCGTCCAGCAGTGAACCGATAAGGGCTGATAATGATGTACGATGATGAAGAAAACGTTATCTATCTATCATCATCATCAGCCCGACGAGGTCTACTTCTGTATATTTGTTGTATGCCAAGTTATGCATATAGTACAATAAGATCCCCCAAAGCTGTCTACCTGTGTGTGATCTATTTTCACAAAATGTACTGAACGGATTTTCAAGCGAAATTCACTCATGATAGTGCGATTTTCACTCATGAATAGTGCGATTTTCACTCATGAATAGTGCGATTTTCAGTAATGAATAGTGCGATTTTCGAGGAAGGGTTTAATGTATAATTTGTTGAGGGTCGAGGGCAGAGGTTGTTCGTTAGTAATTCGTAATCAAAGTTCAAAAACGTGTAAGTAACCGTCCATCTGTGTATGTTGACCGTAACCATCTGTAATCACATATAATTAGACACAAAGAGCCACCAAAAATATATATTAAAAATTTTGTCATTAATTATTTTTCGAAGTCTTCTTACGTTTATAAATGCGCGTGAACATCCACATAATCACAACGCCGATACATTGCCTTCCTTTCCTCCTCCTCCCACATGGGCCACCGGCTACTCGCAAACCGCACGAATCATGTGAGCGAGAGGTACCTCCCCGGCCATACTGGCCCAATTCAACTGCAATGTAGCATCTTCTAAATCTTACTAAAGTCTTACTGAAGCACGTAAAAAGATCGAAAAACAGGAGTCTCTGGATGCAAGTGGCTCCTAACCGTGACCTGTCGCTCTATGAGGCATGTCCAGCAGTGGACGTCGTCCGGCTGATGATGATCAAGACAATGAGAGGGTAATACGTCAAACGGTTCAAGCTATTTCAGTAAACGTAGAAACTTGAAGTCTAAAAGTATTACTTTCCATGTGGCGCCGGTAAAAATGGCTAAGTACTTAAAATCGCTCCTGATTGTTGGTCAACCGGATTGGTAACTTGACTCAGAAGGCTTCAACAAGCTTTTCGTAGAAATAGATCGTTGTGGGCTGATGATTAGCAGCATTAGATTGTATCAGGCTGATGATGATTACAATAGTCTATATGGATGCTTATGTATAATAACTATTCTTAATCGACAAACTGCTTTTTCGACAGGTAGTTGAAATAGGAGAAATAGAAATTGAAATTCGGTCTACATTAAAAGCGAAATACCACTGATTAATCGCGAAAGTATAACACCTTCACACTTAAAATTTGAGAGGTACGTTCCTTTTAGGTTGAAGACCATCTTTGGAAACGGATTTCACAAACACCGCCCTTAAGGGTGCGAATTGTATGCTTGTGTGCGAGGATGTAGTACGCGGATGAAACCACGAGTGCGAGGATGTAGTACGCGGGTGAAACCACTTGCATGTATCGACAAGGTATCTGGTTGACTTATATATGAAGGCACAACCGAAACTACTGTACCAAGAAACTTGAAATTTGGTAAAGGGGTACTTTTCATTATATAAGTAAGCACTAATAAAGAACTTTTAGAAATTAAACCCCGAAAGCGTGACATATGGGCCCGGAGAACGCTTGTGAAATCGCGGGAGCTACTACAATTAAATAAAGATCTCGCGTCCAGGAATCTGCTCCAGCCAATCTCCGTAAAAACTGACCCAATTTTAATGAACTTTCACAGACACCTCTGTTAAAATTGATACAATGCCATGTTTAATGGCGATTAATGACCGTGACGTTTTTACTACAGAACGCAACACACGAGTCATAATATCATCAAGATATACTGAATGATACTTCTATTTCTATTTCTAATACATGACATGACCTTTGTGAAAAATTAAATGATTGTATGTGGTCAATGGTCATTAAAGTTGACTAATGTTGGGCAGTCATTAAATGATCAGCGGTAGAGTTCTACGAAAGAGACTTATCCAGCAGTGGGTGAGGATTACTAGGTACTGACCTAATCATTGACTCAGCATCATCATAATCAACCCCTTAGGTCATTGTACACTAAGAATAGAGTAACTCTTCTGGGTTTCATTAAGTACCATTTACCGATGTGTCTGACTGATGCCAGTGACCAGTGTTACACAATGCTAGTGTATACATTTATAGGAGAAGTAGAAATGCTTAATGAGAAGAAGCCAGACTTCGCCTGATTGCCAATAACATATAAACAGCAACTCAAGTTATTTACGTATTGAAATTATTTTAGACCTGTATAACATCAACTACATGAGTTTGGTGTTAATCACACTAGAAAGACTTATTTTTTTCTTTTAGAGAAGGCACTATACATACTCCCATGTAGGGCAGTCCCTCGGGGTACTTAGTGGTAGTCTAGAGTCGAGAAGTGGGTCCCAGCAGGCAGGGTGTACCAGGATCAGCACCTTAATGGCCTCCAACTGCTAAAGCCACCCCGAGAGCCTTCAGCAACCCAATTAGAACTCAGCACCCAGTTCAAAACTAATATTGTAAATTCGCTATCCGGAAGCCTGGTCTGGTCTAGGTACTGGTTCGATTTCCAAATTCCTTTGGATATCCCATTTATCAAGGAAGGCTTTAGGCTATATATCATCATGCTACGACCAATAGGAGCAGATTTATACGTGTAAAAGCGGGGTCCTGGTAGTATATTCATAAAGTAAAAATATGCTTCAATATTAAATCTCAATGCTAATTCATGTCGGCATTTGCGGTGTGACTTTAAAGAGAACAATTCTTTCTCAAGGGAGAAGTATTCTTTCTTACGAAAGAAGTAAATATTCTTACCTTAACACATAGTATGTAGTCTCCTTTGCAGTCCTTGATGAAATTAATGGCCGTCTCCATGGAGTTGTCGCTTTGACAGCTGACGATAGCACAGCAGGCCAAGAACACTAATAGGCACTTCATTTTTATATATATATTTTTTATTTTTTTACAAATATATTTTTTTATAATAATTTTATCACACCTAACGCCGGACTATGTATGCTGTTAGTCGCGGCCCGCCATTCAGTTTTATCTTTCCCCCCACTCTCAATCTCGTCTGGGTTAAAGGTATGCGTTCAAAAAATGTTTATAGAAAAATGTTGGTACGTCCGTGGGCGTTTTCTTTGGGTTTTAGAAAAACTAGAAAACTTTATAACGCCCCACGAAAGTTAGAAAGTAATACGACAAATATTATTTACGCTTTGTGAATAATTAAACTCGAGTTGTGATTATTATAGTTGGCTTTATATAAATGTTCGATTATTATAGACGGTTTATTATATTGTAAAAAAAACTATTATGTTATAATAATCTAGTTTTTATTATTGCATAAATAGCAATAACTAGACAAATTTTAACGTTTATATAATACGTAGTTTATTTATTTTGTACATATATACATATAGTAGAAGAGGTTTGTTTTTACATTAAATATTTTTTTTAATAATTCTAGGGCGATAAGAAAACAGCAGTGGAGAAAAGAAATTAAGAAAAAATACTTGACTGTTTTTATGTTTGTTTTGTCTGTACACGCTAAGCTCTAGAAGTAATAGACGGATTTGAATGGATTTCTTTTTGTCGTATAGATATTAGGCCTGGGCAACATGGGGGCAACATGTGTTAATTTGTTTTAAACAGTGGAACATCTATTGTAAAACCTTCAGAGGAAGAAAGTTTCTATTTTTTCAGAAATACAAGTAGTACGCGAATGAAGTCGCGGGCTACAAGTTCGTAGCAAATAAAATACATAATCTAATTTATTTATTATTATATTAAGACCTTCATGTATCCCATTGTTAGGCAAAGGCCTCCCCCCTTTTTTGTCCAGAGCTTCATTGCGCCAACCAGACAGGTGTCCATCTCTACCGTCTCCTACTTGGTCTGCCGCGTCGCCTCTTTGAGTCTGCGTCCCATAAACTGGCAATGTTTGCACAGGACTCGTCGGGCGTGCCGCAGATAATTCCAGTCCAGTCCATTTGAGCTATGAGACCTACTTTATAATAATATAATGATAATATCTCGTGGACTTCACGCCATGTTAAAACAGACACACAATATTTATTTAAAATCAAGCGGAAGTGCCTCATTTATTGTATAGGTGGCAAACGAGAAATCGGAGGCTTCCTGCGAACACCGACGCCCATGAACATCCGCATAATGATGCCGATGCGTTGCCCTCCTTTCCGCTCCCAGTGGACCACCGGCTACTCACGAACTGCACGAACAGACACCGAAGATGTCACTTTACGCCGAAGTCATGTGAGCGAGAGTTACCTCCCCGGTAGTGCCGGCTCAATTTCGCTGCTATGCAGCATGACACTACCTCTTACTAAATACTCAGTACTGTATTGTGTAGTAATATTGTGAGTTTCCGGCGGCCCGTTGGACTATTCAATTTTCATAAAAAAATATTGTCATGTTACTTCTGATTGCATCTCTCAATATACTATCTGTGCGAATATCAGCCGAAACTAGAGTACCTAATTTTTACGTGAAAGAACTCCATACAAATAAATTTTGGTTTTATTTTTTTATAGCACTGATATGGGGAGGGGCGGGTCAGGGTTGCTAGATTGACTACTACACAATAGTAGACTACGTTATCAAATATAATAATATATACTAATACCTGTGACCTAATCACACCACGTCCGTCCCGTGCCGAAAAAAAATAAATTTAATTAAAAAGAATATCTTCGTGATTCTTGATATCATAAACATTTTTGATACATATAGTGGGTATAATTGTAATACCACAATGAATTGAACATCGCATATTTAGATATGTCTAGAAATTCTATTAAAAGCTGGTTGACGCGGCCACGCTTTCATATGGCTGTTACCTATAATCATTACATAAAATAATGCCCATAATTTAAAGACAAAATTACACATGTTATAGTAAGAGGCAGTGCCATGCGGTAATTTCGAGCGCCTGTATGTATGTTCCCTGCTACAGACTGATGGGTTTGACGGATTTAAACGTAAATAGTGTCGTTAGATTTATCTTCCGTTGGTAAAGCGGCTGACGCACCTATACATTATATATTACCAGATTTTCATGTGTTTTATAGTAGCACAGGGGATCCGCAACAGTATTGGCGCGGGGAAACCTATTTACGCGCCTTCACCGGCCCCGGGGTGGGGTCCAGTGGTGAGTGGGACTCGCGGCCATATTGCCGGATAAACACTTCAACCGCCGCGAGTGCAATTAGTGCCGCCTTTGGTGAGGCGTCGCGGAACAACAATTTTTTAGGACACCTCGACGACTACTTAGAACCATAAGGGACCGACACGTCCTGCACGGCAGGGTTCACCACAGGACAACTCCACCAACTTTGAGACAGTGTAATGGGGTGAGGTGCCCATCCTCGCCCTTTGTGCACGGGCACAAAAGCGCCTACTCCTGTTGAACTTTCATCCCCCGTTCTTATAAAAGGGGTACAAAGAGCGCCTTCTCCTTCTGCTCTTTAGCACCTCTTCTTACAAGAGAGGTACAAAGTGCGGGCCCCTCGTTTTAACTGGCTTCCATTGGGTGCACATCAGACTACCGATCCCCACCAACACGACAAGTCTTGAACCATAGTGATGGCCCTCGTTCCTGCACCAATGGTCTTCATCCAAGGATTGAACAATTCCAGACGAATATTTTCATGTATAATTTCATGAGTTATAATCGGCCCCTTATTCAAGGGCGAAGCAGCTATCGCAAGTTAAAATATATTTTAAGTTTGACTTCTTTGTTTACAGTTTAATGTTAGTTTATCCAGGCAGACTATTGCAGCTGAATTGGGCCGGAGGTACCTCTCACTGGCATGATACCTTCGTGAAGCCTCTATGCTATCACGTTTTATGCAGTGAGCTAGTTTCCGGTGACCTATTGAAGCGACGAAGGAATGGAGAATAAATATATCTACTTATAATGTCTATGGTCGTTGGTATAATCATCAGGATGCACCTGTTTATACTAAATATTTTAAATTATAAAGATCGACAGTTATTACTAACACTTTAGTGTAAAATAGCATTAAGCCTTAGAAGCTAAGCCTTCACGACGAAGCTAAGCAGAGATAATACAACGGTAGTGGCACACCCGAGAGCTACCGCTCTCTCATATGATACCGTCCTGATAGCTATGATTACGTTTCGTGCGGTTTTTGAGTGGCATATTGCACATACGATGACCGTGTGGATATTCATGGACGTCGGTAGTCTCGTGGTGGCCGATTGCTTCTTTGTAGAAAAAAAGAGACCAAAAATGTTACACAATTACGCTAACTAGTCGCCTCTGTGGTGTAACGGTGCGGGTGTCGCCTGTTAAGGCCGTTAGCCGCGTCCTGGTTTCTATCCCCAGGTCGGCTACTGTTACTAAATGTTTCTCAGATTATTCTGAGCACGCATTAGAGTGACCAGGATTGGTATGTGCCCGAAGTGGCCATGGGCTTGCCACCTATGACATCATGGGCCTCAGTACCATGGCTAGTCGTGGGTGTGCTGGTATATCTACTGGACTTACGAGTTGTGGATGTACTAGCACACCTCTGCCTACCTCTGCGGGGATAACAGGCGTGAAGGTACTAACTAGTATATCCTTGGATAGTTTTACTCTTACTCTTTTTCCCCCTCTCCTCATAAAGAAGTAAGACTTGTGGAAAATAACCTTGGAATTACATGACATACATGAATATGGATGGACACCCCGTGGGATAAAGGCCTTGTATGTATTATGTATGGTAATAAATAATCCAACCATATTAACCCAGTTCAGTGGTATTTCCGTGGGAACTTCTGCCGGGGAATATGTAGTAAGAATAAAATACAACTATACTGTTTTATAAACATGTGTTACTAATGGCCCCACGCGGTTTCATTCACGTACTCCACCCTCAAAAACTCATCCTTCGAGACGAAGCTTCGTCAAATCTTAGCGGATGATATCTGCACTCTAAAAGGAACCAACTGGCCCAGTTTTTAGTTTATAGGTATACTAAAACAGGTTCTGAGATCTCTTGATAAATCAATGAGTGGTATTTTGCTTCTATGTATGCTGCATGACACTACATCCTCCTATGCCACGGAATTGGGCCGGCACGACCGGGGAGGTACCTCTCGCGCACTTGATGCCGGCGTTAAATGGCAGCGTCGCTGTCGTACGGTTTGTGATTATCCGGTACCATATTGGCAGGAGGGGGGCGTGGGACAGGGCTACGCATCTGCGTAACAATCATGAGAATGTCCGTGGGCGTCAGTAGTCATCAAAAGGTTCCCATTTATCCTTTGCCTCCTTATGCTATAGAATAAAGCTTAGAGATTGGTTACCATTAAGGAGACGATCAAAACTGCTTCATCTCGATATATTAGATTTGGAGTAAAAACTGACACCCCTCCCTCATGCAGATGTGCAGCTGCATCCCTACATGGAAGTGTTTCCAATAGCTAGTTTAACTATTATCATCATGACCAGATGGAACTAGGGGTTCCCATCGCTCCCGAATCTTGACGTCTCGTCGTATGAAAATAGTCTCGAATAAAACGTTTGGCTCGCGGAGAGCATCATGATTTGTTTACATTGTTTGTATATTGGCATTAGAAGTCGCATTACTGGAATAAATGTAAATCAATTGGGAAATGTTATTTGTGACAAATTTTTATTAGTTAATTATAAACATATACTTTGCTATCGTGTTAGGCATTCCTTCCCTGTAATATATAGGATTGTCTTAAATCGTAAAGTGAAATACATTATCTCGAAAGAAATTTACAGAAGATGATTCAAAGGTATAATAAAATACCCAACGTATAGACAGTTTTGATACTTGAAATACATGAAGTCTTCTTAAGTAAAATTATTAGTGTGGAAGAAATACTAATTATTAATTAGAGTGGAAGAAATGTTAATTATTAATCACCATTTCTTCCACTCTAAGTAACACTACTAATTGTGTGTCTACACATAATATGCTGATGTGTTTGTATGTTTGAACGCGTTAATCTCAGGCAGTACTGGCCCGAATTGAAAATTTATTTTCGTGTTGCATAGTCCATATATCGAGGAAGGTAATGGGCCATGACGCTACGACTGATAGGACCGGAGTTACGCGGGTGAAGCCGCGGGGAGACACTAGTTCTATGACGTTTTAAAATAAATCAAGTGACGCCCTTTACCATGTTCATAAACAATTGTCAACTTGAGGTGAACTTTTTTATTGTTGACGCGGGGAAACGCATTTACGCACCTTCATCGGCCCTGGGTGGGGTCCAGTGGTGTGTGGGACTCGCGGCACTTGATAGTGCCGAATACCCACAAAAACCACCGCCAGTGCCGCCCTTGGTGAGGTGTCCCGGAGCAACAATCATCAGGGCACCTCGACGGCTTGTCAGCCCCCTAAGGGACCAACTCCACCTCCTTAGATGCGATTGCCCAGCACTACAGGACAACCCCACCGACTTTGGGACAGTGCAATGGAGTGGGATTCCCATCCTTGCCCTTGCCCCGTGCGCAAAAGCGCCACCTCCTGTTGCTCTTAGTTCCCCTCTTCTTACAAGACGGCGATTCATTCTCCTCATCTCTAAGCCCCCTCTTCTTGTAAGAGGGGTGCAAAGATCCCCCTCGATCCCCCTCGGTTCAATCAGGGTTCATCCCAGGCTACTAAGCCCCACCGCCACGACAAGGCTTGAACCATGGTGGGGAACTTGAAGTGAACTTAATTTAGTTGGTTCGAGTAGATAACTTTATTTTTAATCTAAGATATTATGTATTTTCTCTATTCATGGTGTAACGGTCCAAAACCACACCTGAAATGGACCGGCTCCGTCGACATTTAACGAGCCAAGAACGTCGATTACTGCTTTTAGAAATTGATTTATTGTGGTAATTTAAGAGTAATTTAAAAAAAAATCTTTGGTATTTTTATATTGTACGGAGGGCAAACGAGAAATTTTATGACTAGCTACGTCCATGAACATCAACGTAATTACTCCTGCCGCCAATGGGCCACCGGCTACTCACAAACCGCACGAAACGCGACACCGAAGATGTCTCTTTACGCCGGTATCATGTGAGCGAGAGTTACCTCCCCGGTCGTGCCGGCCCAATTCCGCTGCAATGCAGCATGGTTTTACCTCTTACTTTTTTAATATAATCCAACTAAAGACTATTCGCCGCTTGAACTTACAACTACAAATACTCACTTTGACAGTTTATTCTATTTAATTGGTAATTTTAATTCATCTGATACTAATGTCGCAATAGGCTGGTCATGACTATAATTATGACGGATGAAACTGGCCCCTGAACTGTTACATCTAGATCCATACCGTGTTCTTACATCAGAACCGTTTCAATAATTAGTGAATGCAGTTGAGATATAATCAGCAAAACAGTCAAATTACGTTCAATCATCGTGCTTACGCTACCATAAATTGAACTCTCAATTCGGCGCAACATTCTCTACATCTGGATTGACTTTCAAATACAAGAAATTCTTCGCATGTGTTAAGAGAAATCACAGAATGATTTTACATTTATGCTTAGACGCATTTTGGGCATTATGAATTATAATTTTTATTATGGTTATGGAATTTAGAATTTTTTTAATTCATTTTAATTTTACAATTACTTTTATTACAAATTGGAGTTAACATTATTTTTATTGTGTGTTTTTTTTTTTTGAGAATTACGATGCAAAGTCTGAGCGAAAATCAATGAGCTATATGTTATACATTGTAAAACTTCTACTCAGACATTTTTAAGTAAGTTGTGTAGATCTAACTAAAAACATTATTTAATTTACCAGTAAGTTAATACATGTTACAAAACAAATAACCTTTCCATAAATGTTGCTATGATACACACAATTTTATATCAAATACAACGCGTAGTTGCGGAGATTAGTGTATTCAAACAAACGAACAAAAATACAAAAAGTCTTCAGCGTCATAATATTAACAGTAATTTTATTATTAGTATAGATAATTTTTGATTTAGCATAATGTCTAATCACGGCCATGCTAATAGACTCGAAACTTTCTCAAGAACCAGGTCATCGGATGCTGAGAAACTGCTGGATGACAGGTAGAAGCACAATAATTTCAAAGAGTCCACGTGATTCGATTCCACACGATATAACACAATATTATTGTTCCAGTACATAAACTCATAATAATAATAATAATAATATCTATAGACTGTTGGACTACGTCCACCAGCTCATCACTGGTTCGCTCCAGGGTTACAGGTTCTCCAGGGTCGACAGCGGCGACCACTATAATAATGGTATATGTGGACTTGTCGCACCACGTTCGTCTTTTTTGTTGACGCGGGAAACGCGCCTTCACTGGCCCTGGGTGGGGCCCAGTGGTGTGTTGGGGGTCGCGGCATATTATAGTACCGAATGCCCACAAAAACCACAGCGAGTGCCATCAGTGCCGCCTTTGGTGAGGTACTTCGGAACAACAAATCGTGAGGGCACCTCGATAGTTCGTGAGCCCCCTAAGGGACCGACGCCACCTCCACAAATTGGGTGGTCCCGAACCACAGCACCCCCACCAAATTTGGGACAGTGCAATGGGGTGAAGCGCCCATCCTCACCCATTTTCCCGTGCGCAAAAGTGCTTCCTCCTGTTGCTCTTTTGTCCTCTCTTCTTATAAGAGGGGTGCAAAGATGCAAGATCGGTGCAATTGGCTTCGCCTGACCGCCACGAAGGCTGGAACCATGATGGGGGTACCACGTTCACCTGGTCTAGCCTTGTACTAAGCACCGTAACTTGTTTAACGGGCACTAGACAACGGAAATATATTTAATATTTTTGTTTGTAAATTTAAGAAATTTTAAATATTTATAACTCGCTGTGGTTCCGTGGTAAATTAGGAAATAATATCTGAGAATATGTTGTAGAAACGAAGTATCATAACTTTCAACCCCCAAAAACACACCCTCAGTGGGCCGAATATTTAAAAACTCGCCTTAGTGAACGTCCACGTTTAAAGAAGTACACACACACATGAAAAAATTTATACCTTCAGGACTTGTAATATCTGAGATTTTGTTAAGAATGAGCGAGTGAAACTTTCTATTTTTTATATATTATAAAGATTATTTTAATTGAAATACATATCACAATACATAGGAGACATCACTGGGTGGCGTTCGAGCCCGTGACCTCAGATGTTACATGCGCGGCCGAGTTACATATATACATATATACATATATATATATATGTATATATGTATATATACATATATACATATGTATATATGTATATATACACATATACATATGTATATATGTATATATACATATATATATATATATATACATATATACATATATACATTACCACTGAGCCGCGCCTATATTGACGCGGATGAGTCCTCGTGGTGGCGCTAGTATGCAGTGTAAAAGTAGAAGTTGAAGATATACTTACTTTTATATTCGTGATGATGTGGAGGTTCTTAGTCGGTATTTATCAATTAAATTAGCGCCATTAATTATCTTTATGGTTCCTCTTGTCCTTGTACATTTAAATCTTTTCTCCTGCTGAAAAGCGACAGAATTTTCCGTGAAAAAAACAAAGTAACTGCCCGAAACGTCATATTTAATCCTGAAAGCTTTCCTGTCAATACATCTACCAGTGCGTAAGATGGAATGCTAGTGGATGAGAACGGCTGGTGGACTGGCGATTTCGTCGCTTGGCTCGATGCAAGCGGCTCACGACCGTCACTTGCGCCACAAGTTTGCCTTTAGGTGGCTTATATCCAGCTGGAAAATCAAATCCACTTAATTAAGAAGTTAATTCAAGAATAGCTCAATTCAGCGTAGTGGCTACCTCTCACTAAGTGCTATGTATGTTCTTTGATTGGTTCAAATATATCTATGGTTTTATATTAAGATTATTTTAGTAAGAGGTAGTGCCATGTTGCATAGCAGCGCTAGTTATATTATGATATATTCATAGACATCCGCATGTTACGCAAATATCCTTTCCATGTTACCTCCACAGGGTCACAGGAAAATCACAAACCTCACGTAGTGCCGCAGCTACTTTACGATGGTGTCATGCTAGATGCACCTCCCCGGTCGCGCCTGTCCAATTCGGCTGCAACACAGACACATTTAAACTATGATGACTAATGAAGATTCTGATTGCACAATAATTGCAATAAAAACTTTCAATATCTTCAATACAATCGCGCACGTGTCGTCAACGATATCTACTTTATAAATATCGGAATATAATAATTTTGTGTCGTCACGGTGCATTCACACGCCGCGACACGAACACGACACGTTTTCGGAATGGAAAAGACGTTCCATTCAGGCACATTGAATTCAGTAAATGTTGCCAAATACATTGATATTAATCAATCTTTACGTTCAAACATTTAGCCTGATATGAATCTGGGTAATGGAATATTCTTGATCAATCTGCTAATGTTGCTATCTGGACGCAGCACCTACTTCCCCTCAGCTGGCGTTGTTGTCACAAGCTTCTCAGTAATAAAATGAATTCAAAAAAATGTTAATCCTGATTAAACATTTCAATACTTAAGTGATAACGAATTAGTAAATTCGTAATCACGTAAGTTTGTAAATGTACGTTATGGTTGTTGAAATAACAAGAAATATAACATCACGTACTGGCATGAATTTTGGCACAGGTATATATTACAATCTTCAATTACATAAAATTACTTTTAATACCATAAGAAATTAATAGTTCCCCTGTGTCAAACGCAAGAGATATCGCGGGATACTGCTTTTCTTTATAAATCTTTTTCTTGATTCGTGGTTCCATAAAACCACATTATTAGTTTTATTATCATTTTTATCTGCAGCTTTATCTTTAGCTTGCATCTCTTTATGACATCCATTTGTCGTTTTGGCATACGTAACCTTAACCACAAACTAAAATACATTTAAACACAAATATGAAAATGGAATATAACATTAATCGTGAAATATTATAAGTGTGCACAACGACTCTGTTATAAATAACATTTTGTTCAACAGAAAATAAGTAATTTCTGGAGCTCAGGTATTTGGCTTAGATATAATAATCTAACATTTGAGTTTCGCACCCAAAATATATAATAATAGCCCTATAAATACTACAGATAATTATCAATTAGTGGACTGTAAGTTGAGCTAGTCAAATATTTGCGTATCTTGTCAACCGGGCCTTTGAATATAAATGAAAAGAATAGGCCTTCGGCCGCTGCGCACACTAATAATACTCTATTTCATATATTTAAATCTTCAGAATATAACTTTCTCTATTTAGAATTTGGCGTTCCTGTGCTAAATATAAGGGAGATACGCGCTATACTTTTCTTAGCTCATCCATCACGACATATCGGATGATGTAGCGGAGACTTTCATTTCACACACGTTTTTACTTTCCACGCCATGATTACTATGTTTCACTTTCGTTATTTTAAAAAGAAGCACAACAGCTTCTCACATATATAATAATATTTTACCGACACTTATTGTCTAGAATCACAAAACAGAGAACCCGTAATCGACATGAAATATGATCGCACAGAGTAGAAATGAAAAGATTTCAGTTTAGGTCTTGATTTGTAACCGCTAATAATCCGGGAACCGATAGATTTTATACGGCATTATGGATACTCGGATTTATTTGGTGACTACCGACACTCATAAACATCCGCTCATACTGGTGTGTTGCTATCTCCCAGTAGGCTACCGGTTAATCACAAACACGAATTACGGCAACATAGCCCTTACTTTTAAATTGATGTCATCAAGTCAAGTGACGCACTGAAAGAATATCGCCAAATTTTCCTGCCTTTTGTCTCCAAATTTAGCTGGCCTCATAATGCTTAATTTACTTTTGTAGAGAAGCCAATAAGCCTTTTCACCGTATGCATAAGGTGTTTAAAATATTTTGTACAAGATGCGAGGAAATGTGGTGATAACCCAGAAAACCTGATAAACGAAGGATAAAAGAGTCTTTGGTAGAAAGAAACCCGACGCTGGTTATATCAAATCGTTACAATTTGTGAGGCCATTCACACCACCATTCACACATAAGACAGATGGCGATAGTCCGTGCAGGAAAAAGGGAGTTTTCGAATCACGACCCTCAGCATCCACACAATTAGGATGATAGTAGCAAAACGGTTGGTTAAATCTTATTTGTTAATACAATTGTCAAACATCGACCTGTAGCGTAGCAAATTGGTGGCAGCTCGACAAACTGCCATGAGCCCCGGTTCAAGGGGACCCCGGTCGGAGAACATGACACTGGTAAAGTTACTACATATGAGAAGATAGAGGGGAACGTGCTATGAATTTACCACAGGCCCAGCGATATAATTCCGCCAATGACATCTTCGGCGAGAGGACATAAATATGAGCTCTGTATTCCCTGAAACCTCTCTTTGGACTATAAAAAAAATCTCCAAGCCGCACGTGATACCATCCAGTACCAGACAGCAATTCTTGACACGGCAGCGGTTGTTCACGCCTATGGTTGGTGGTCTTCAAAACAACTGGCATTTGTCCCCTTATATTATTAACAGTTGTTAGTTTACCTATGTATCATATATTTTGTATTTACATATGTAAATATATTTACATATGTTTCATTGTCAAAGTTTAAAATGTTACACAACAACAACAATTAAGAAATGTTGTCAAACAATAAAAATTGTCACACACGAGTCAACCTTGCACCCATGACTTTAAGTTGTTTTTACAGTTGTTTTACAATTTACAATGTGATTAAGATCTAAACGCAAATTTGTTTGGTAGTGTAAGAGATACTTACCTGTGAGATTATTATATTTATTTTTTGTTTGATAATACGGAACACTTCATAAGCGAATCCGACTCGATCCTAGCCGGTTTTTTTTCACCGGAATTCTAAAATATGCGGCAGTATTATTCAGGCGAGAGATGTTACTATCTTTTCTCACTCTCATAGTATACGTCTTTCATCTTTATATTCCGCAGTTACATTTGAGTAAAGATAAAAGTATATCCTATTGCGGTTTTCTTTTAAGAGAAAGTTAATACATAACATAACATGGACCGGTTAAAATTACAAGTCATCTCTAGAACTTTCCGCGGCACGTATTCAATTACCTACTAACTTGTCACCGTGTAGAAGCGGCTTCGAATCCTGTAGTGGGAAAGGTATGTATCGTATGTTATATGAACGCTTATGTCTTTGTGTGAAGGGTTGTGAATTGGGCAGACAGGGCGGGTATGTAAAGGTCGTGACCACGTTGGGTCATTGGCTTGAAGGTGCGCGCGCGTGTGTGTGTGTGTCTGTGTGTGGGTGTGTGTGTGTGTGTGTGTACTCTCTCTCTCTCTATCACTCACACACACATACACACACACACGTGCACACGCACACACACACTCTTGCACACACACACACACACTCTCTTGCACACACGAGTGTGTGTGTGTGTGTGTGTGTGTGTGTGTGAGAGAGAGAGAGAGAGATAGAGAGAGAGAGAGAGAGAGAGTATGAAATGTTTCGAATACATTCTGTGGAACTTTATAAGTACTTCAAAAGGACAATAGTTAAATAACTGTTGAAAGAATCGCTGAGGATCTGAAATGTTATAAAGATACAAAAATATTTTTAGGTTTTACAGAAGTTACTGACAGCGATTGACACACACCAACGTGTGAGTACCTACTATTGGTTTTAAGAGCGTGTCGTGGGAACGAGGCTTATTTCCCCGGTCGTGCGGCCTGTTTGGGTTACAACGCAGTGCTACTTCTAACAAAAGGTTTGAAGTTTTAAAAGTAACTTTGAAGAAGAGTAATAGTAAATAAAAAGAATTATTGTCGCCCTAGTCGGATTTTGGCAACGGCGAATTTTATATTCCGACGGGACGGCTCCGACACGACCGGAGAGAAGCACGCGCAGGGCCGACGGTTTCTCCGGTCTCCGAGGCAAGTGGGTGTAGCACCGCCAGCTCCACTTGACCAGGAGGCAGTCATTTGAAGTAGAGTAACGCGTCTATGAATGTAAATTGGAGTCGGTAGTGTCCAAATGCCTCTTTTCGTGAGATACGGGGGAAACGAGCAGGTGGATACTGACTACCTCCAGCCATAGACATCTGCAAGACTATGCGTCTTGTAGACGCGTTGCTGGCCTTTAAGGAATGCTCTTCTCCTGAAGGACCCTTTGTCCTAATGGATTCGGAAATACAATAAGTGGCAGCTGATTTTACATTTTCTCCTCATTTTCACATTTGTCCTCATATAAATATGAAATCAGGCTGACTTAGGTTGTAGAACACCAATGCTTCTAGTGGTTACTCCGTGGCAGGACCACGGAACATCTGCATAACCTGGCCCTCATGTGTTTGGCTGTCGTCTGTCATAAAAATATTACCCCGATGTAAAAAATATGGCAAGCACATCTGTAAAATAATAATAATATATGTGGACTTATCGCACCACGCTAGCCTAGCCCTGTGTTAAGTACCGTAAGGACCTGTGTTACAGGTACTAGACAACGGAAATATATTTAATATGTTTTATAAATTTAAAAAATTTAAAATTTTTTATTATAGAAATACATATAATACAAATATAAACATCCATGACCTAGGCGGGACTGAACCCGCGACCTCTGGCGTAACACGCGGACTAACCACGTTACCAACCGAGCCAGCCGGTCGTCAGCTTTTTTTTATGTTCATACGCAAGCCACTTAGTTAAACGTTACAACTAACAAACAACTTTGCGTTAAACGGAACTACTAAAATTATAATCCTTCAGAACATCTGTCATCTCAGTACACCCGTGACCATGGTTGCTGTAAAGCTTCTGAAATGTCGGGCTACATAAATAATTCAATAAACCGCGATAAAATCCGTAAAAGTAGTTTTATTGTAATTCACAAGGTATTGCATAGTAATTAATGCATTTTTTTTTGTTAAAATTGGCAAATGTATGTGATTCGGTTTAATATTTTATTTGCAATGTAGCGTGTAGCATCAATTCATAAATTTGTAAATTTATTAACTTTGCAGTACACCTATCCCCTGATTTACATGCTACTTATTTTACACTCTTCTAAATTCTACTATGATTGAACACGTGCGCTGTACACATCTCACGGGGAATTCCGAGCTTATGTGCTGACTTGCAGCACGCTGTGTCTGTACTTCTTCGCATAAAATTTAAGTCTTATCTACGGAAAATTGTATTTGAGTGAAAGTTTCACAATTTCAGTAAGGTTTAATTTTGCATATTCATAAATTACAATTGAGTGCATAATTTAGATTCTTATAAATTCAAAGGAAATATTTGAACCATTATTTTTAAATGTTACGACAATATTGTTTTTATTTTATCAGATCCTTCTGAAAATGGATAAATGGTTAAAAAGAAGAAAAATTTTAATGATGATAATAGTCATAATGATAACGTTAGGGACCAAGTTAATGACCCAACCCCCGGCACAAGTAACAATACTTCTTGCTCAAAAAAATACGTTGTCCATCGGAAATATAATGATGTTCTTTTAAAATTGGGATTTACCTCTACAATGGAAAATGACATAGTTGTTCCCGAGTGTGTGATATGTGGTTTTAAATTATCCAATAGTGCTATGGTTCCTAGGAAACTCCGACGTCATTCTTCGCTTTCAACAAAAGATAAACGCTACTTTGAAAGGTCTTTATCATCAAAAATTAAGCAAGAAAAAGTTTTTGAAAAACAAGTATGTGTGTCTGAAAAGGCTCAAGTAGCTTCTTACGAAATAGCTAAATTGATTGCAGTTAAATCAAAACCTCACAATTTGGCTGAAGAAATTATGTTACCTGCTTGTCGCAAAATTGTAAACACAATTATTGGTGAATAAGCTGATATTGATATTTGCAAAATACCACCTTCAAATGGTACAATCCATCGCAATTAAAGATATGTCACAAGATATTGAGCAAAATATTGTAAAAACTCTTGCAAATTCGAATTTTGCTTTACAAGTCGGTGAAATAACAGATATTACAGGAAATACTCAATTAATTGCATTCGTTAGATTTATTCACGAAAATGATATATTTAATCAATAGAAATGCTGTCGTCGGAAGTTACCTGATTTTATAACTGGTAAATATATTTTTCAAGTAATTAATTAGTTCATATTTAGAAGAAATTAAAGTTTCTTGGAAGTCATGTATTGGCATTTGCACAGATGGTGCGCCAGCTATGACTGAACATCTAAAAGGATTTGTAGCACATGTTAAAGAACTGAATGAGGATATATTAGTTACCCATTGTTTTTTGCCTCGAGAAGCACTTGTTACAAAAAATTTGCTATCAGATTTGAAAATAGTTCTGGAACAATGTGTTAAAATGGTTAATTATATCAAAGCAAGACCATTAAAAAGTAGATTATTTGGTAATTATGCCAAGCTATGGAAGCCAAGTACGAATCCTAGTTACTCCACACAGAAGTAAGGTTGTCCAGAGGAAAAGTTATATCTCGTGTGCTGAAATTAAAAGACGAAATAATAATATTTTTTGAACAAAATAAAAATTATGATTTTGTTCCTTTGTTGGATGATAAAATATGATGTACTAAACTGGCTTAGTTATCAGATATTTTTGTTATTTTTAACAACGTCAATTCGAGTATGCAACGGCCTAATGAAAATATCTTAAACTCATCCGATAAGCTAGTGGGATTCAAAAACAAACAACTTTATGGAAAATAAAGCCCAGGTAGGCAGCTTAGAAAAATTTGAGTCAGTCCCTGAAGACAGTTATAAAACTGTTAAATTAATAGTTGTTGATCATTGGACAACATTAGAGGAGAGAATTATTCATTAGAGGAGAGAATTTTTCATTATTTCCCAAAATTAGATATTAAGAAATTTGATGGCGTCGCAATCCATTTCCCATAACGGATACTTCCGTATTTGACTTAACTTTGAATGAAGAGGAAGAACACATTTTGTTTTCCAATAAGCGAGACTAAATTTTAAAACATTCAGAAGAATTCATTCAATCAATAAAACCAATTAATTTATTTTGGACTAACATCAGATGCGGTTATCCAATGATAGCCAAAAAAGCTTTTAATATATTATTACAATTCCACAACTTATTTGTGTGGATTGGGATTTTCAGCATTAGCCAAAAATAAAACTAAAAGAAGATCGAGGTTGTATAGAAGACGATATGAGAGTAGCAATCATTTTTACGACCAAATATAAATGAAATTATCAAAAAACATCAAGCTCAAATTTCGCATTGAAAATATTTTTATTGTTAGCTTGCAATTAATCCCTTAGTAAACGTTTGGTTATTATTATAGTATATATAAGTTTATTTCGTATATTTAAAATTTTTGTCACAAACTATTTATTTATTTTATTTTATTTTATTCTTTATGTACATACATACAATTTATTACAACTAAATTAAAAACAAAGAAAGTACATTTGTGTGCTTATCTCTTAAAGAGATCTCTGCCAGCAAACCGAGTAATTTTCATTAATAGAAGTTATAGCGGATGCACATAATAACAAAAGAAACAAGAATTATAATAAATAATGAGTATATGTAAATACAAATCTACGGTCTTTATACATAGAATAAAACACATACAATATATACAAATAATGAGTTTAGATATAATACATAATATATATTCATACAAAAAGACACACATATAAATACATTACATACTTTAGATTATGGACTTATCATTAGAGATGAAAAATAATGCTTCTTTACCCGGGACCTGAAAACACTAATCGATGAGCTCTGCTGTATATGCGTGGGACGATCATTCCACAACTGCGCTGCACGAGTAGAAAAGGAGTTTCCATAAAATGAAGTGTTATGAGAAGGTATAGATAGAGATTCTGTAACGGTACATGATCTTATGGGCCTGTCGCTTGGAGGAGTATAATTGTTCGGATAGGTAGGAAGGAGAAGAAGTGTTAAGGGTCTTTAATAAAATTGTAAGGATGTGTAAGTCTTGGCGAAGCCGAATCGGGAGCCGCTGTAATTTGTTGCGGTATTCCGATATGTGGTCATATCTACGCAGCTCGTATATGTAACGTAAGCACAGATTCTGCAGACTGTCTAGTTTATTTGTAAGCTCCTGAGTTGCATTCAAAAAACAGGCGTCCGCATAATCGAGCAAAGGGAGTAAAAGGGATTATGCTAAGAGTATTCTGGTAGCGAGCGGTAGAATATTTTGCAACCTGTTTAACGCATGCAAGGAGTAGTGCACACGCTTACTGACTTCATTGACATTTACGGACCAAGATAAATCTGAGTCAATGATCCTTGCACTATTATTGAAATCCATCACGTTGTCATTGTACATAATCTTATTTAAAGAGTTTAGGTCAATCCTGTTTCTTAGTTATCTGCTACCGATGAGCAATGCCTGAGAAATTTTTTGGGTTGAACAGCAGACCATATGTGTCACTCCTTAATTTTTGGCAGATCCCAGTTAGAATTTAACTTTTAAAAGAAAATTTTAAAGAATTTATAGCATTTGACACGTCATTTGCTGTTGAATGTCTATAAAGCTGCAAGTCATCTGCATATGAGTGAAATGATGATGAAACTGTTTTAGCGATTTCGTTGATGAATATTTCAAACAGTAAAGGCAATAAGACTCCTCCTTGAGGTACACCAGAAATAAGCTCACGCCACTCGGAATAATGCTCGGAAGTGAAAATACGTTGTTTTCGCCACGCCATGGCCGATTGCGATATACCGATCGATTTAAGGATTTTAGGAACCTACCGAATTAAAGGCGCTACTAAAATCCAATAGCACAAGAATTGTGATCATCTTGTTATCCATAGCCAATCGTATGTCATCCGTTACCTTTAATAATGCGGAAGTTGTGCTTTGATAAGGACGAAATCCCAACTGGTAGATACACAGGAGGTCATTGTTATATAGAAACGAGGAAAGTTGCTTAGCTACAGCTTGTTCTAAAACTTTAGATAAGATTGGTAAGATAGAAATAGGTCGGAAATCAGAAGAAGACGTAGGATTCGAATTTTTAGGGAGAGGAATAACATGAGCCTTTTTACACTCAACATTACAAGGACACGTATTAGAAGAAAGAGAAAAAATTAAAATATGGGTAATGACAGGAGACAGTAGATCGGCAACCGGTAGTAACATATCCTTACTCAAACCATCACAACCAAATGCTTTCGTGTTTATTGATAAAATACCAGTATAGACTTGATGCACTGAGACGCTTTTAAAGTCAAAAGGGTTGCAGGGCGGTGGGTTAGACTTCGAGATTGTATTAAAGTCAAAAGGGTTGCAGGGCGGTGGGTTAGACTTCGAGATTGTATTAAAGTCAAAAGGGTTGCAGGGCGGTGAGTTAGACTTCGAGATTGTATTAAAGTCAAAAGGGTTGCAGGGCGGTGGGTTAGACTTCGAGATTGTATTAAAGCAAGCTGATTTATTATTGTCCGATAGCAGGAACGGCGATGCTGCAAAATGTGTAGCATTTCATGATTTACCGACACCCAACGTGCCAAGGAATTTCCACGTCTGAGCAGGGGGCATGTTTTCTATAGATGGGAAGATATATCGCCGTCTAGCGTCTCTACACTGCCTATTACAGAGGTTGCGCAACTTTTTATACGCATTGATGTTTAGTTCTGAAGAGAATAGCTTCTTACACTTGTGTTTAGCTTTATTTCGCTTAATCATCAAGTTTTTAATGTCGGCAGTCGACCAAGGTGCTGGCAAACTTAAAATAATTAAACAAAAAAACAAAAAAAAATAGGTTTAATTGGAGCATGCTTATTATAAATAGTATTTATTAAGGAAGAAAGGACGTTAACGTTAATATCGATAGATGTTGCATCATACAGGTTACTCCAATTATTATAGTTTTTCCTCTCGCTTTAGGTGTGCGAAAACAGTAGGAAAAGTACAAAAGATCATGATAAGAAATGGGAGCTGAAAGTCGACCATGAGACATAACTTTAGCAGGTTGGGATACAAAAATTAGATCTAAAAGGGAAGGATTTGAATTAAATGGAAAATGTGTTGCTGATAGGGGTAAAAATTGCATATTAAAAGAGGAAATGAGGTTGTGCAATTTAAGAGACCTACGCGCCTGTTTTAGTAGACAAGTATTAAAATCACCCATAATAACAATTTCTCGTAACAAGGACTGTGAATTAAGCAATTCCTCAAGTGTATCAAAGTAGTCAACAGCAGAAGACGGGCAGTACATAACGCCAAGGAGTATATTATTGTGACAGATGGAAACTTCAGTTAACAAAAACTCAAGTGTGTCACGAGTAACATTAGGATATTGTCATACTATTGTATATTCTTCCTGACTTAAATACATACACCCCCTCCTCTGACATGTATTCGATAGTTAGGCACTAACATAAAACGTTTATACAGTGTGTTGTAATAAGTAAATCATTTTTATCTTTTTCTTTGTGTGCCGCCAAATTTTGAAATCGTTAAATATGTGCCGCAACAAAAAAAAGTTGAGAATCACTCAAATCCTTTGACCCTCCTCCCGATGGACCACTGGCTACTCAGAAATCGCACGAAACGCGACACGGTAGGACTCCCAGGACGTAGCATGGCACTACCTCTCACTAAAACCTATTGCCTATCCTACGCGAGTTGCTATGCTTTTCTTGTACTAATTAGATGATATTTTTGAGAAATCGTTTTCAGAGTATTTTGCATAAAGTTGCTTAAGTTGTTGCAATTTTTTTTCTCTTGCCTCGGGGAAACGCATTTACGATCCTTCACCGGCCCTGGGTGGGGGTACAGTGGTGTGTGGGACTCGCGGCACATGATAGTGCTGAATACCCACAAAAACCACCGCAAGTGCCATCAGTGCCGCCCTTGGTGTGGTGCCCTGGAACAACAAATCTTCAGGGCATCTCGACGGCTAGTCAGCCCCTAAGGGACCAACTCCACCTCCACAGATGGGGTTGCCCCGCACTACAAAACAACCCCACCGACTTTGGGACAGTGCAAAACAAAAATTTTTTTTTAAAGAACTCATTAGAAAATCAATACATAAAGGATAAACACAAAACACAAAACTGGGTATGCAAACGAACAGTCAGATTCTTGTAACTCCCGCGCTGTATAAACGCTATTGTTTCTGATCTGTTGCTTTCCCTCCTCTGTCCCGTACATTGAGCCAACGTACACACGAAATGCGATAACGTGCATAGCACTACCTCTTACTAGGTCTTTATAAGATGTAGAGACTAAGTGGTTCGTCTTAGAACAACAGCCAGACGCTACGACTATTTTCCCACTTACGAAGCAGTAAAATCCTTGTTGTTACTTGGTACAATATTTCTGTGTTTATGTGTTGTTACTTGTTCATTTGTAGGAGTAAGAATTAAGTAGGACCACTAAGTTTCTGAAGTGATGGTGGGAGACGAGCTTCGTGCAGTAGCCGGTGCTGGATGATGATTATTAAAGGGGGATCGGTCGTCTTGGCGTTCATTGAAAGAGGTCTATAAGGGCTGATATCTATTTTGAGCAATTAAATTGTATACGTGTTTGCTTAATTTAATTCTGAATCTAAAACGTAATGAAATATATCCGTTAAATCTTCGAGGGAATTGTTTTTCGGGATAAAAGGTCTGTTTGTGTAGCTTTTGTGTGAAAGAATGGCAGATACACTAACTTTATCATGTATATTATCAGCTGTTATGTAGAATACTAAAAACCACTTAAAGCAAACAACATATTAAAAAAATTCTGTCGTATGTCAACGTATACTCTTTTCTTGTTCTAATTATAATTTCTTCCTTCTTTCCTCTTTACGAACATTTTGTACTCTATAATGAACTTCGTTTTAAAATAGCAGAATATTGAAAAAGCTATTGCCGCCAGAACTTTCAAGGCGCTTGAAATTACGTGTAAAAAAAAAACTACTTTTACGGATTTTATCGAGGTTTATTTAATTATTTAACCATCATTATAGCAACCATAGTCACGGATGGACTGAGATGACAGATGTCCTGATGTCACAAATTGTCAAAAGTACCAGAATAATTATAATTATTCAGTTGTTCCGTGTAACGCAAGCAGTACTTATTATTTATATCTTGTTGTCTGGAGGTATCATGCTTAGTTTTTGATTTGGTTATATTCACCACTAGATCCCACGCTCAGGGAAGAACCCAGCCATCTTCTCTATTGAAATTTGGATGTTCTTTAATTTCAATAGCCTCTCGGATCATCCTTGGATGGAATCTGTGTCTCCTAGTGACGATTTGCGCTTTATCAGATCTAATGTAATGGCAGGGGCCAACTTCAGCATGCTCACAGACCGCAGATTTTGTAACACGTCGGTGTTTCATATCGGCTACATGTTCTTTAACGCAAGCCTTTAGGTCTTTAGAATAGATCTTTTAGCTTGCCCTATATCAGAGAATCCACAGATACAATGAAGTACCTATATATTCGTAACCCACCTACGAATGCGGATGTTAATGGGCATCGGTAGTGACAAAATGGCTCATTTGTCCCCTTTCGACGTGAAAAAGCTTTCGTTGGCGGTTGTTTGCGCTTTTTGTGCGTTAATTTTACGCTTTTTGTGCGTCAATTTTGCGTGTCATTCATAATTTCCCAATTTAAAAATATTTATATGTTAAGCAATCCACGGTGATTTCTGGAAAGAGAGGCCGACACGACCCGGGAGGCATCTCTCGCTCAACGTAAGTGACATATTCGTACTAGCGTTTCATGCGGTTTGTGGTTAGCCCATTACACGAGAATAGTAATTATGCGGATGTTTAGGGACGTAGATAGTCGTAAAAAGGCTCCGTATAGAGATACTATAAAATAATTGCTATAGTGGAAAACAAATTACTTAATGATGGAAATCAAACGTGATTTGATGTAATTTGCCAGAAGCAAAAAGCATTTTGAAAAGAATGTGTGTGAATTTCGCATGGTTAAAATTTGGAAGTAGGAGAGGAAAATTGACTTTCTCTGTTAAGCTGATTATCTGATGACCTATTCTTTTGTTTTCAATTACATTTACACGATAATATATTTGGTCAAAATCATAAAACGAAAGTAACACTTTTTGTAAAGTAGCTTCTGCTTCCAATTTCGTACACATGTATTTTAACTTTTACTATCGGATTCATTCAGTGAATACTGCCGCCCACTAACATCCCCATAGATAATATTTTTTATGTTACCTACCTATAGGAGGGCAAATCAATAATTGGACCCTTTTGATAACTACCGTAGCTCTTCGACGACCGCATTATTGGTTTCGTGCGGATGCGATGTAATCCTTTTCGCCTCCCAGCCAATGGGCCAATGGCTACACACAAACCGACCCGATATATATATATCTAATCCGTATAGATGTAATTTTACGGGGGTGTCATATGAGCGTGAGGTACCTTCTCGCTCGTGTCTGTCCAATTCCGCTGCAATGCAGCATGGCACTACGACTTTTCAGCCCATCGCTACATGGGTTCACACACCATATATAATTAAGGGGAATCATTATCTACCTCCTTGACATATTTTAGTTCCTAATTTTAACACTCGCGGCGTTGCTTGACATGACAATAGCAATATCGTCGATTATCGAATACAGAGAAACAAAAACTATACCCGGATAAGTTCGGTTGTTCTGCTCAACCCGGCTAATCGTTGCCCCCTTTTTTTTGTTAACGCAGAAAGACGCATTTACGCATGGCACCTAGGAGCCTGGGTGGCACGCCTAGGCCGTATGTTGGGGTCGAAATTTAGTTTCCCTACCGTCTACGGGTAGCCTTCAGCCGCTTTAAGTGTAGGGTCCCGGATCTACAGGCGACAGGACTGTAGGAGTCTAGAGCGACAGGCTGGCCCCGGTGAAATGGCCAGGCTTCTCCTCCTCTCAACGGACCGGGTACCTGTCTGTCTGTCTCGCAGTAGGAAGCATCGCCTCATATGACTCGTCATCATCGACCATCGGGGTGATGGTGCTCGACAGAGACAAGTCCCCTCCGGTGACTGTCGTCAGATCGTGATGCAGCGCCGCCCTTCTCGGGCACACCGCGAGGGTGTGCTGGGCCGCCAGTCCACTGCAGCGTCACAATCGTGACACCGAGTCGTGGCCTCCCTGTGGGCCGTCCGACACAGATAGTCTCCAAAGCCGCCAATCGTTGCCCCGCCACAAGTCTAAACAACCCTGTTCTTGATAATGGCTAGCCGCAATGTAATACAGCGGTTTATAGAGTACGACTACGACATATATTGTTATTGAGCTCTAGTGTTATCCTAGCGCACCCCAGGTCAAGTACTGTCGTAAATTATAAACAACAACTTTTTAATTGTACCTTCAGTTTAATTTTATTTAAACACAATAAACACAATACTCCCGGTTTGAGGATACGATTCAATTTGTAGATGATAATGAGCTTCGGTAGTCACCGAATGGAACCGGCCGCTCGTTTGTCCCCGCCACAGGACGGAAACTAGCGCACGTCCCCCCGACATGATGTAACTTCATTGAAATTCCTTGTAGCGGCACACTTGCGGTCGCGGTCACTCACATACACATTATGACATAAATCGATATAGACATCGATGCAATAGTGCTAGACTCACAGACGGTGTATTGTGGTGATAAGATTGGGCGCTAATTAAAATGACTATTGGCTCACCAGTGTGAGAAATGTTTTAAGGGTTCCGCAGCCAAAAGCGAAAAAACGGAACCCTTATAATTTCGTCATGTCCGTTTGTCCATCCGTATATCTGTAACACATGTTTATGGGTACTGGGTGTTTCAAATTTGGAATTATGCTATGATCCGCTACAAACTGATGTAGTAATTCGACAGTTGGTAACGTAATTATAACAATGTTAAATATATATCCTTTGTCTAGTATTATTTACCACAGGGCTGGACTAATGTGGTGTGATAAGTCCACAGATATTATTATTGTTATTATTATGTGATAAAAAAAAATTGTAGGATTATGATCTTGTTTCACCAAAGTATACTTTCTAACGCGTGTACATAAGTACGCGCACACTTTATTCGAGTGATCATAGCCATCTGCTATCATTAAATATTTATTTTGAAATGAGCTGGGGGTTTCTGAAAACTTCTCTCGATTAGGCTAATATTATATTGGTAAACATTGGACCTCTAAATTTTAAAGTCCTGAAAAGAATATTCTAAAAAAATTGGAATTATGGATTACAAAAAGACTACTCAACTTAAAACAATAAATAAATAATAAATTGTAATGAGTAACATTCGCGCAAACTTAATGCATAAATATGGAATTATAGATTTTTATAAAAATATTAAACAAATTAGTTTGAACAAAATTGGACTGGTATTTTAAGAGATATGGTATCTCTTGTTTGCATGTAGGGCACCCTGAAGAGGCAAGTCTGACTAGCTCTTGGCAGGTTTTCTTATATTCTGCTATCATTACATAATCAGTGGGACAATAATTGGCTTTCGTTATTTGTCATGAAGGTAAGCTAGTTTCATCACCTTGGATATTATCAGTTATGATATTACATTTATTTATTATTAAAATATAAATAAAAAAGCTTTCATAAAAAACCGGACATTAGAAATGTCGCCAATCTATAAGACACTTATTTCCGAATTTCATGGGTTTAATGAAGCTGACTCACCGACGGCGGATTGTATAAAATCAAGCTACCGTGAGGTAACTGTGACAATTGGGATTATTTAAATGTTTTAAAATATAGTGTGGCAACGAGTAAACGGAGCCTTTTGATTATAGACGTGTTTCTTATTGTTGTCATCCGAATGCGATCATTATCAGCACTTGTGCTACTACAAATCTGAGTACTTGTAATAAGTAACCCTATTGCTGTATTAAATCTGGTTCCTTTCGACACACTGGGAATGTAAACACAGAATGTGTGCACGATAAACGTGTATCTATTCTATAGAACATCGTGTCCACAACTGCGTTACTTTCTACTTTGAAAAGCGATGGTTTGTGAATTTTGAACAAGCACAAACAAGCGGAACAGCGCTCTTCACTCAAACACCTTCGTATGAGAATTACGTCCAGAGCACACTATAGACATCAAGATAAATCCATTTCATTAGCATCATCACCCGGTAACCGTATTCTCATTAGGAAATAAATATGATTAAAGGTGCGGGAGAGTAAAAAGACTAGATAGAAAGATCGAATGAAAGAACAACTTTTTCTTCGAAACATCAGGATAAGAGGTTGAAATATGACAGATTCCCTGCTTTCCTTCTCAGCCTCCTTTTAGATACCTATTATCCCCTTTCGTTAACATCGGTATTCAAAACATCTTTATTTCTCGTTTCTTATTAATATCGATAGCGTAATATGTAACATGTAAGTATGTGTCAATGTATCAAAGTTACATATTAAGCAGAAAAGAAATAAGAGTTCTTTAAAAGGTTTATACCCTTTAAAGAACTGTTATTTCCTTCCGCCCCATTTTGACTGGGGAGGATATTGGAATAATTCTGCACTCCTCTTATTTTGTTCTGGTGAAATTCGTCGGGGGAGCCCTATGTCCAGCAGTGGACATTTTCTGTCTACTGATGACGATAATGAAATTCGTATCGAGTCATTGACAGTTTTAACTTTTCCCTCGTGCTCCCTATCACGGTATTATCAAAGTGTCATATTGGTAATTAAAATAGTGAGATGCTAAACAACTTGTGTATGATTAACAAACACATCACAGATAAGTTATTCTTCGCAGCTGCAATGCAGCAGGACACTCTTACTAAAGTGTATGTGTACTTTTGTGACTATAGTGTGTGCTGACCGCTTGTCAAAATTTACGTTCAGTTGATTGGTTTGAGCCGATTGGTGTGGCTCTCTACTAATTGATCCAGTCCACGCGGGTACTTGTAGAGAGTTGGGGTACCGCTGGGTGGCCAAAATACCAAGCAGGTACCCATTCATGTTATGTTCTATACTTAACAGCTGATAGCTATTTTATACACTCACTTCATAGATATACTACCATTTCGGCCTGGTTTCACGTATAATTTAACTTGTGTAAACTGTTTGTTTCGCGGTATACTGGCACTAAGCTTACTCGTATGTTGGTCATGACAATACCACTCCTTAAACGATTTTATCGCGGTTCATTTTGTTTTTGGAGTTCCAGATTACAATATCAGAGCCTTTGGCTTTTGTTAAGTAGTTTTGATTAAACTAATGACCAATTAATTACGAATATATGCTATTTTTTTAGTACATTACGTAACTTTCTTATGGTGTTGGCGGGCAAACGAGCAATTTTCACTTATCCACGCTTCAAATGGGTCATGGGCTACGCACAAACCGAAACGCGTCGGCATGCCTGTACATTACACTTCACAGTAATGTCATGAGAGCGAGATGTACCTCCTCCGTCGTGTCGGCCCAATTCGGTTGCAATGCAGCGTGGCACTACCTCTTTCTAAATACTGTACTACCGACTGTAAACGACGGGAGGCGCTCACATGACACCGGCGTTACAGGGACAGCTACGGTGTCGCGTTTCGTGTGGTTTGTGAATAACCGGTGGCCAATTGTGAGGGCGGGGAGAAAAGGAGGGCAACACATCGGCAAAATTATGCGGATATTCATGGGCCTCGGAAGTCGTATAAAGCCACCGATATCTCGTCTGCCACTTATACTATAAAAAAGGCGGTACCGCTTGGTTTAAAATAGAGATTGTGTGTCCATTTTGATTGAAGATTTGAAACAGATGCACAATCATAATATTCTATTTTGGCAGTTCTAATGAGTCAATTATATCACACCTCCTTAGGTGGCCGTGAATCATTTACGACCAATAAATTTAAAACGTTTAGCGTATTTCATATTATATAACACTAGCAGTTCGCTTCCGCTTCACTCGGATATTTAACGATATGTGGCAAAATATTGATTTACAAAAGCACAAAAATAAATGTTAAGTTCATCCTCGTGAACATATACGTTACAATGACAGCAAAATAAATTTGTGACAGAACAACGTCTGTCGGGCCAGCTGGTCGCAATAATTTCAGCAGCTACATGAGGAGCTACTTTGATATTACTTTCGCGTTATCGAAGTTTACATAAAAAAGTACCTTCACGCCTATTATCCTCGAAGAGGTAGGTAGAGGTGTTCTAGTACCTCCACAACTCGTAAGACCAGTAGATATACTAGCACACCCACGACTAGCCAAGGTACTGAGGGCCCATGATGTCATAGGTGGCAAGCCTATAGCCACTTCGAGTACTTTCCAATCCCGGACAATGTAATAATGCTCAGAATAATCTGAGAAAATTTACCAATTGTTGCCCGATCTAGAGATCGAACCCAGGACCCCACGCGGCTAACGTCCTTAACAGGCGACACCCGCGCCGTTACACCACTGAGGCGAAGTTTTCATAAGGATCTCCAACGTTCTAGGAAATGTTTAACCTATGCTCATCAGAGATGATGTAGGATTCTAATGGTATTAGATTTTTTCAAATCGGTCCAGTAGATACGGAACCTATGGAATGCAAACGAACAAACGATCAAATGTATCCCATTCATAATATTAGTATAGAACAGCGATAGGTCGACTTTGACGTATAATCACCAAAACTACTTCCTCGGGAATCGCTTTATCCATCGGTGAAAATAGCATGGACACCTTTCCAGTAGATATCAGATAATCGGTTATATGCAGACGGACAGGTTTTGGTGACTTTCTTATATAATATACACCAACCCATTAACAACAGTGGCCTAATTATTCACCCACTAAAGTCTTTCTCGGATTTAAGAAGATATTGATTAGTTCATAGGTGTGCGCAGGGGGAGGTGCACTACCTGTTTGCTCTCTCTCCTGTTACGATGGGACGGCAGTCCGACACGACCGGAGAGAAATATGGCGCAAGACTGACGGCTCGACGTGCTATTTTTTTTATAGTATAGGTGGGCAAACTAGCAATTGGAGATTTTTTACGACTACCGACGCCCACGAACATCCGACCACTGCCAATGCCAAAAACTATGCCGATGCCAAAACACGATAACGAAGATGTCACTTTACGTTGGTGGCATATTAGCGAGAGGCACCTCCCCGGTCGTGCCGACTCCGCTGACATGCAGCATAGCACTGCCTCTTACTAGAACTGACATAGTTCCCCTAGGCATGGAGGTGTAAAACTGCCAAATTCTTCAGACCATTCTAAAAAAATGTGGCTACCTCTAGACACTGAGGCAGTCAAACATAACCACAGCGCATGCGCCACATTTTGATCCTGACAACAATAGTTAGATTAGCATTCGAATAAATAAATAAACTTTATAGGCCTTTTCCATAAATAATTTATTTTTCAATTCACATTGACGACCGGTTTCAACTTATCAACATCAGGTAAATAAATATTTTTGTGGTATATAAAGTTTATTTATTTATTATGTTAACATGAATTTCCATCAAGAAGTGGCAATACATTCAATCAACTATAGTTTAATTAGCTATTACATTCCTCCTCCTATCGGGATGCATTTCTTTCACCCGTGAGAGAGTGGGAGGTCGGACTCCTTGCAACTTGCACTCATAGCAGTCCGGTGGAGCTGTATTGGGCTTCTCATCGCTTCCACGGCCTAAGTTCAGGCCCAGACAAGGAAAAAAGACAGAGAAAAACAGTGCACTAGAGAGACAGCATACAGTAGAGAGACGAACTTCTGGCTCTATTTTCAACAACAGCACATCCTCACGCCAGTTCCCTAATAGGGTAGGCAGGTGAAATGTACATTTTTTTGTCTTAAAAGATTTTTGTCTCTTTTATTTTCAAAGTAAGAGTGAGATGAATGTGATGCATATTCCCTTCTCTGTCTATACCTAAGGCCTTATAATTTAGTATTTGATTTACACATTACCTGCAAGTGGGCCTAGACCCCATCCATCACTTTCCATATTTACCATTAAATGCCCATAAAGCTTGTGGTCACGGCGTGGTCCTACGTGAGAGAAAACTCCGTGTACAACATCGCCCCAGTTCATATATGATGGCATAATGCAGCGGTTCTCAAACTGTTAACTATAACATATTTTTAATATGTTATAGTTAATAGTTTACAAGTTAGGAAGAGGGTTTATAGCAATCTCCGTCGGCCATCCGTTCCCAACTCTGTAGGGTTTTACAGGTACTTTCCTGGCTTTTGAGAAAATAAGACTAGATTATTAATTAACAATACAAAATATGTTCATTTTTACTTTGGATTAAATCCACATCAAGAGAGTTACGATAATTTTTAACATAAGAATTCACGAGCAAGGTCTACGCCTCAACAGTAGAATCCTAGAGCGCCCGAAAATTGTCAATTATCAAATTTAAAAATAAACACTTGTGTGTTAAAGGATGTTATAAGGTAATAAACTTTACGATAGATATCGCACCTTGGGAATTAGACGTTTATCACAGGCTATTTCGGAGAAATTTTATTCTTTGAATTATGTGAATATAATTATATATTTATTGAGATATTGAATCGATTATCATGCCAGCTGTATGGGCACTCAGCCCGGAATTGCCAAGGGCGTCCGAGGTGCGTCAAGTGTCTGGGAGACCACGGCACGGCGGAATGTCTGAGGGAGAGATCCACCACCGAGCCCCCTGCGTGCGTACTTTGCGGACAAGTAGGCCACACGGCCAACTACAGAGGATGCTCGAAGGCCCCCAACTTCTACAAAAGGAGGGCACCTAAGCCCCAGGGCATCTCGAAGCCGCCGCCCAGGGCGCAGAAAGCCCCACAGGCGCCCCAGCGCCAGACACAGAAGCAGGATGACTTCATCCCTGCCCCTCCTCCCGCCACAAACGCGTGGTCCCGGCCTCCAAAGGTCGCGGGGCCCCCAAAGGCACAAAAAACCATTCTTCCCGCTCCCCTTCACCCACAGAGGGCCCCGAAGCCCCAGGCTCATATGGGATCGGAGACACAGGCACCCGCCCCACTGATGTCGGTAAAGCCTACTGATGCGCACGCGCGCGTCGCACACGCACCCCCTCAGGGAAGCAGGGCTAAGTATATAGTAGCCGATTTTGAATCTTAGCTGAATTCATAAAGTCAGTCGATACTGAGGAGGTGCAACTGTTTGCACATAAGGTCAAATTTGGCACTATGGCGGGGATGATCCAAGCCGTGGTTGACCATGCAGCGCTGGTCGAGACGATAAAGCGCTTAACAAAATAAAGCATCCCAATGGCTACAACGGGAAGGACGAAACCCAACTCAATAGGACTGGTGTCGTTTAACGCAAACGGTATCAGATCGAACATCCAAGATTTGCGGGACTTCCTCCCGGAACATAAAGTAGACATCCTTCTAGTGCAGGAAACGTTAGTTAAAGCTAGAAATTCAAACCCGCGTATTTGTAATTATAATATTCTTCGAAACGACAGGACCCGAACCTGCTTGGGGGGTACAGCCAACTATTACAAGAGGTCCCTCCATTGTATCGACCCGCCCCCTCTAGAAAATCTAGAAGTATCCCTATGTAAGCTATGCATGACGGGCCATCGGCCCATCACCATAGTCTCTGCATACCAGTCTGGTTCAAAGCCGCTTCTAGTTAGCGACCTGGACACTATTTTCGAAAATTTAAACGACGAGCCAATAATATTAGCTGGGGACCTCAACGCCCACCACGTGACCTGGGGCAATAGACACAACAACAGTCACGGGACTGTCCTCAAGAGATATGTCGATGATCATAACATCATCATCAACGCTCCGCATATCCCAACCCATTACTCCCCGAACAATAATGGGTATATACGTGCACCTAGTATAATCGATATAGCACTGGTTAAAAACATTTCACTCGTCATAAAGACGGCTGAAACGTTACACGAGCTTAACTCGGATCACAGACCCGTTTTAATAGAAATAGGAGATAATCGATATAATAGAAATAGTAAAATTAAGAAAAATATCATCGACTATAGATTACTAAAAGACGACTTAGATAATGTCAAATCGAGTGAACTCGATAGTATCCCAGACAGTATAGACTCTCCCCAAGTGAACTCGATAGCATCCGAGACAGTATAGACTCTCCCCAAGTGAACTCGATAGCATCCCAGACAGTATAGACTCTCCCCAAGTGAACTCGATAGCATCCCAGACAGTATAGACTCTCCCCAAGCCGCTATCGCGGCTTCATCCTCATTAAAAGCACTACTGGTTAGAAAAATTGGAGAATCGTCAAGAGAGATCTCCACCGTCCCAGAGGACCGTTTAGCTCTCTTTGACGATGTCAGGGACCTTAGCCGTCGAAAAAATGCGGCTAAACGCCTGCACGATCGCTACGGATGCGAAGTGTGCAGGAAAGCCCTCCGAAAACTCGAAAGAGAAGTATAAAAGGCTGTACCTAACTTCATTAACAGGAGATGGGATCACTTCGTTAGCGAACAATCCCCGTCGCGTACGGTCTACTAGCCTCTCGCCAGAGCTATGAAGTCCGAACCGGTGGAACAAATGCCACCACTAAACCGCGCAAACCGATTACCTGCACTAGTGAATGGCGAAAAGGCGGAGTGCTTGGCCGACACACTAGAGAGTCAGTGCACTCCTAGTTCCCTCCCCACAGACTCCTCCCACATAGAAGAGGTACATAACATAGTAACGGCCCGCCTGGCTGTGCCGCCAGACGATGATGATGAGATCATACGTCGAACGGACACAGAAGAAGTGAAGGTTTTAATAAAGAACCTTCATCGAAGAGGGCCCCCGGGCCCGACAGAATAACCAACAAGGCACTGAAACAGCTGCCGCCCGTTATTATAAACCTCTTAGTGTGCATCTTTAACGCCCTTCTGGCGCAGTACACTTTCCCAGAATCATGGAAAGAAGTCATAGTGATTGGCATACACAAACCGGGAAAACCCCGGACGGAGCCCACTAGCTACAGACCCATAAGTCTCATAAGCTCGTTAGGAAAAATCTATGAAAGGATAATCTTCGCACGCCTGAAAACCGTGATACGAGAGAAAAATCTCTTCATGGACGAGCAGTTCGCGTTTCGCGACAGCCACAGCCGTCCTCAACAAGTACACCGCTTCACGGAGTACGTACTCTCGGGACTCAAAAGACAGGGCTGGCCACGCGGCACGGGTGCTGTCTTCTTTGATATGGCAGAGGCGTTTGACAAGATCTGGCATCAAGGCCTCATCTTCAAACTGTACCAACTAAGATTGCCCGACAGGCTGGTGCTGATCGTAAACAGCTACCTAGCAAACAGGCAGTTCCGCTACAGAGTGGAGGGCACCCTGTCCTCCCCTCGCCCCCTCAGAGCTGGAGTACCTCAAGGATCAGTCCTCTCTCCCACCCTCTTCAAACTGTACACAAGTGACATACCGCGACACCCCGGCGTCCATCTGGCGATGTTCGCGGATGACACCGCACTATACACGTGGTACCTCCCCAAATTCGGAGCCAAGCTACTCCAAAAGGCCGTCACCGAACTCGGTGAATGGTTCTTAAAGTGGAGAATAGAAGTAAACGCAGAAAAGAGTAAGTCCATACTCTTCTCCCGTACCCCGCCCTCCCATAAACGAGAAAACATGCCCGCCATCATGTTCTACGGTAACGTGATACCCAGAGCAGAAACGGTAAGGTACTTAGGCGTCACGCTCGACAGGTCGATGAGCTTTAAGAATCACATTGACAACGTTCTGAAAAAGGCACGGCATGTCCTTTTCAAATTATATCCACTCATTA
>JAFELO010000414.1:395966-420643 GCA_017140195.1 Eumaeus atala | reverse complement strand
CATTTATTGCTCTGGTACCAAGGGACCACCGGAACATCTAACGGCACGAAACGCGACCATAACTGTCAGTTTGCGGACCCATCATGTGTGCGAGAGGTACCTCCCCGATCGTGCCGACCCAATTTAGATGCATTGGCATGGTACTACCTCTTGCTCAACTTTGATATTTGATTCCATGGTGTTTACTGCTGGGCCAAGCAACCCGAATCACTCAGCCCGCCATACTTAGGGATGCATCGTGTTAACTTCAATAGCCTCCCTGATCATCCTTGGAGTAGTGTGTTCCTGCCTGAGGTTATGTGCATTATAAAGCCATCTAAGTATTGTGGTAGTAGCATGCTGCATTGTAACCGAATCGGCACGCACGACGGGGCAGCTCTCGTCTATATAACAACGGGAACTCTCACTGTGAGTTTACGTTACATGCGGTTTATGCAAAAAACCGTGATGCAAGGCTGTAATAATGCATCACTGAAAGGCAGGTAACAGAACTTGAACGCAAAATTAACTCAACTCAAAAAGACCGGAGTCAAACTCAAAATTAAATACTTGTGTCAAATTGGAAAGATTGATAAGTAAAATAGGGTGTCACACGAATCGACTATTTTTTTATAATATAGGGGACCAACGAGCAGTCGGGAACTATTTTTAATAACCGCCTCGTACCGACCATAAACGTCCGCATGGTTGTGCTAATGCTTAGTCCGCCTTTTTCCTCCACTCCAATGGGCCACTGGCTACTCACAAACCGCATGAAACGCGACGGTGACAATGTAACTCTGTGCCGGTATTCTGTGAGCGAGAGGTACTTTCCCGGTCGTGCTTGGCCAATTTGGCTGCAATGTAGCAAGACACTTGATAAAAATGTATTGCCTGATAGACCAGTCCCGAACTCGTACATCATACTCATACTGAATAGTACAACAGTTCTTTGCCAACAATTGCAAGCGATGATGGAAGAGCTGGTAATCCTACAACCAATACTGCTCATTTGCCCTTCCAATCCATTGCTTCCCCATGGCAACGCAATTTTTCCTCTTTTTCCACACGTGAACCTGCGCTACGGAACTGAAGAGAAGGACAATACAGCTTCACAGGATTGGTATGGATGCTCGTCGGGCGACGAGACTAAGTGTGTGGTCGAAAAGGGACCGACTCCCCACTCTCCCACAGATGGGTGAGATGCATTCCGATATTCTCATATTTAACTATTGTTGTCATGGCTAGAGTGCACAACACGTACCCACACTTAACAGGACCATCGCAAGCTAACACGATCAGCTGGGAGCTCACCACCACCGTACCCATCAGCTCCAGATTACTTACTACTTCTTGTAAAGCATAGGAAGGAGAATAAACGAATCCGTTGACATCCACAAGCACACATGTGTTGTCCTCCTTCACTCCATCTTTACATTGGGCCATAAAATATCTCCACGGTAATGCCGATACAATTCAGCAGCAATGCAGCAAGAGGTACTTACTAATTATTCTAAATGAACAAACTTTTATAAGTATGAAAAAAAAATTACACGCGTCGCAGTAGACCCTTTCGCTGACATCGTCCTCTCCCGCCCCACAGATTATCACTGCAAAAGGGTTGTCTTTTACTGTAGAAGTCTGCCATCAAGATAAAATAAAAACATTGATAATTTCACTCAGTGCATTGATAGGCAAATAAATAACTTACAGTGTCAAACTAATCTACAATATCACAAGGTTAACATAATAAATCACTGCAAATTATATTTTCAACGTCCATTAAACAGCTACAGGTTTTTGATACACCCTAACTATATTGCAAATGGCTTCTATTTAATATTTCAATAAATAAATAAATAAAAATATAAACAAATTACTTAACTACCTATTTACAATACATGACAACAGACGGATATTTTATAACGAATCAAATATATTAATAATAAATTTAAACGATATGTTTTGTATAATTTATTTTATTACAATAATATAATTAATATTTATTTAATACACATACTCGTAAGTGAATAACTAAATACAATTTTAGCAACCGCTTACACGCAAGGCACATTCAATGCGCTTCCCTGAGCGCGTATCAATTTGGGATCTAGTGGGGAGGTCCTAATAAAACCGGCATACCACACTCCCTAACTCACATTACGCGTTCGTTAGAGGATCCAGCATGAGATCTATTGTTCTGTTACTGGCGTGTGTGGCGGTGGCGACAGCCAAGCCCACGGGTGATGAAGACGTGTTGGGATCTGTGGTCGGCGTGGTGAAGAATTGTGGTGAACAAGACGTTTCCTTGTGCCTCAAGGTGTGCAGTGCAGTGTTATATTATAATACCACCGAGTGCTCTAATTTTAGATTAAATTAATTCACAAAATATAAATTTAAAATATAAAATTTATTATAAGATAAATTAATTATCTAGCAAGTTTTAAATTTACTTAACTTTTGATTTTTATTAGTTTTAAGTTTTAATAAATCATTTATTTGTATGAATATTTTTATTATAATTTTTACAGGAACGTGCACTGAAATACGCGGAGAACCTAGCCTCATCAAGGGAGATCAACATCGCAGACGGTATCACACTAATAGGCACCGGATCCCCAAGGTCCGCCAGGTCGTTTGAGCCGTTGTCTGACGAGCCCAGGTCAAGGGAAAACCAAGTGGAATCGAGACTGGTGGACGCCGCTGCCGACTTTCTGGAGAACCATGTTATTCAACTGCGTGTACCCAAGGGAACCGTGGACGACGTCAAGAGATCGCTTGAGGAAGGTCAGTATCAATTACATTATAATTAAACTTAGAAAAAAGAACTTTATAGTAAACTTAGCAAACCTGACTTGAAGGAAAACACAAAAAAGCCTACATTAAAAATAATGCAACACTGACCTGTACACATGATATTTAGTTTCATTGAAATAATTTATTTCTCACGGTACAGGTTGAGTAAATTTAACTTACTTATAACCCATGAGCCAACAAAAATTTACAAATTTAATTTAAGATATAATAACATATATTTAATGTAATTTAAGATAGGGCTTACGCAATAATACGGTTATTGAGTTAATTACATCCCAAAAGTTCAAGTAGTTGTAGTCTAGTTTAAACCTCCGCACAAACTTAAGGAGTAGTTAAAAGTGTTATTACCATTTATGTAGTATAAGCAGTTTATTAATAAATATTTGATAGAAATTCGTCGCGTAGTTGTACTAATTATATAACAATTAACAATATTTTGGTAAAACAGGCAACATTCATGATGTTTTAAATTGCCTCTTAAATTAGGACCCCTTATGAAATACGTAGATTTATTAGAATTAAACATAATAGAGTATTGAATTAATTATAACCGGGTCAGCATGCATTTCCCCGCGAAACCAATAGGAAACCGGATGTATTGTATCGGAGATTCTGTTTAGTTTAATTTTCAAACAAGTTAGGTTAAATATATTTTGCTAACTTTAGTTAATCCCTAAATTACGAACTATTATTTCACCTACTTTCTAAAAAAAAAAAAAACTTAACACTTACAAGGAAAAACAAGTTCAACATCCCTCCTAGAGCAGCGCATAAAACACCGTTAAGAATATAGCGCCTAACTACGACGGGCAAGCAGTTTGTTAAGATTGACGGCTGCCAGATTCACGTATTACAATAAATTAGTAACCATATTAATCAAAGCCAGTCGTTGATATTTTCTGACATTCACACTCCACATCCTTTGAAAGTAACTCACCAAATAATTAATGAAAGACTTAACCAAAAAAATTGTTACATAACGAGGAGACCGTTCCATTTCTCCCCATTACATTTTATTCCTCCCCGTTATCATTTCTTCCTACCGTTGTTTCAGTACTCTCTGTTATGTAATTTCTATGAGATTATAATTCTTTTATCTCCTTCAAATATACACTCCTGTAAATTATGTTTCATCATGGAAAAGCAATTTATATGTTTCATAAGACTACTGCCTACAATAACAATATTATATTGCTTATATAAATACTGTACCGCGCGATTTTTCCCGCGAAAAAACCCAAGAGAACTATTTATATACAGAATGCCTCAGAAGATCCACAAATTTATACTATTCCACGACCTAATCCCATTTATGTGTACATTACAATGTTATTCAGTAGGCCTTGTATGAAAGAATTACAATATGCACAAACTATTCCATTGATAATACGGTAACATTAGTAATTAAAAGAAATAAGAGTCGGAATTTAAGAGGTAATGTTAGAAATTTTCAAGAAAACTAAAATGGTAGCAACCCAATTTCCCTTTGCAATTAACCCTAACTACACAAATAGATAAAAGGAAGCAGTCTCGATATTCATTAAAACGCTATATTATAGGTACAGAAAGAAAGATAAAACTTATGATAAACATGTGATTTGGAAAAATTATGTGAATATTACAAAATTGTAAAGGTATAAAATGGAGAATCGTAGAGAACAGAGATAGCTAACATAATATTTTAGACTATTAACTTAAAATTTACCTGCAATTAGTCCTAGGGGAAGGTAGAATTTCTAGATCAATTCGATAGTACAACCTGAATAGTGATGAAATACTCGTCATAATGAATATATTAAATTAAGATTTAATAACTTAACTAAAAAAGTAAAGCGGTAATAAAACCGGAAAGTATATTATAGTAATTTAGTTTATAGTATTATGTCATTGTCGGGTACTATTGATTGACTTGTAGAGATCTCATTTTTTCTTAGCTTTTCTTCTTTTGGCATTTTTGCATCAAATTTATGCAACAAATGACTACATAATAAATAATTATCAGAAAACCTAAAATTGTCTCAACACATCCTATGTATATCAATAGCCTTTCCTAGTCTTTTAACCCTCAGAACCGATTCATAACGATATTGTGATTGAATGTCAATTTTACGTAAGTTTGACCAAAATTACGCAACAAACAAATTTAGATTTAGAACACTGCAGAATTGGAATTACATTTAAATTTTGGGTTTAAATATAAAAGTGGATAACATTCGTTTTGAAACCGAAGACACGCAAATAATATAAATAGGTTCTCCTAAAAATATACCACTTACTCTACATACTCATAAAAGTACTGTAGGAATTTCGCTTCACTGATTTTACATAATAATATACTAACACACGCATTAAACTATCAACAAAAAAAAAGGTAAAAGTAATATAGTTATGTAAAATAATCATATTGCCAATCATTACTTTCGCCAAATCACAATTAAAAAAAAAGTTAACGACCGGCAAAACACGTTTGGTTAAATTTAAAAATAGAAAGTCAGTGAAACGTCATTGGGATTAAGTGGGTAAGAAGAATCAAGTCCTTTAAACATAGAAATCACAACAAGATCCACCGGGTTTCACCACTAACAACATGGCCAAGCTTGGAAAGCGACGTCTGGTTTTTGCGTTCCCATGATATCAAGAATGTAGGGGTACTAGTTTAGATTTCCGTTAACATCCGAGTAAAAGTCTCGCTCCAGGCCGATTCTCGTACAAAATATGGAAGTAGGCTCGTAGCTTTCGAATTGTAACGAATAGTAATCGATGCACTTTCTAGATAAACGAGGTGGCTATGCAAACTGTATGTAACATGATGAATTTCAATTAAATACATCAAAATAGAATCCGAATTCAAACAATGGAAGACACTACGTGTATACTGATTGATTTAGAAAACGGCCCTTTCGATTTTAACCATGGAACGCGGGTGCCACTGAATTTAAATTTGGAATTGGAGATTCCTAATTCAAATGTTTACTTTTTAAATATGGTCATTATCTTCTTGCCGTTTTTTCATCTACATTACATTAATAAAAACATTAATTAATGTAGCTTGGATATAAGCATTTAAATTCATAATTTTACTTTCTTAAAGTTTATTATTCATTACACTAGTCTTTATTACACCCAAATACATATTTATGACATATGTTATTAAATAACAAGCAGAAACAAAATGGTATGTGTGTAATAAGAGGGTCATTATATCTCACACACTAACACACCATTAAAGTAATTTTAGTACACGGTTGTTCGTATCTTCTCATAAACTTTCCATGTTAATTGCATTGCAAGCACGGAGTTTTCAAGTTTACGATACGACAGGGCTTGGTCTATCTTATTGAATCGTATTTTCTATTTGCTTTAACAATGTTTTGTTAAAATTTACAATATATATCTATACATTAATAATACATATTTATTAAATAAAGCCGAATATTATTCGAAATAAATTTAAGAATTTAGAAATTTACTAAGATGACGATTCCCGCCTAATTTGTCCAAGTTTACATGGAATTATCTTATTGCGTTAATGTTTACAAAAAGACGCTTAATTGTTTATTTTAATTTGTTACATATTATTTGCACCAAATTAATGTAATTTGTAATAGTTATAATCTTATATAACGCACTTTGCCGTGCCTATGTACAAATGTTTACTATCTCTTCGATGTTATGCAATTATTATGATATAAAAACGAAAGCTATTACGGTAATTAATGATACGGAAACCCATTTCCGATTTCTACGCTTTTCTGACGCTTTTAAATTAATTTGAATGATTTTGCATTTAAAGTCTATGTTCGATAAACTATACATGGCATGACTTTCGGTTATCCTACATTTTTGTGTTCCGTACAGTAAAACTTAAAATTATACTTAGTTGTCTAACATTTCTCTTTAATAATAGGGGTCGGTTTCACCTGCTATTTGAAAAATAAATTGCTAATTCCGGTTTCATCCGGTTAGAAGAATGAAACATTTATGTGAGAGGTATATGGTGTTTCTTTTTCATTCTCTTTTTATTTATGGACATTTGTGATATGAGGTGATTACGACGGTCTCATCGTAACCGAAACGTAATGTTACACCAGCACCAGAACAATCTCATCTTAACTTATAACTAAACAGTATCCAGCCCGAATCCGACACTGGGCCACTCAATATGCTTTGGAAACCACCACATCGATGCTGAGAAGTCTCATAATCCTAGTAACATTTGTGTTTTATCCACGTTCCGGACACATTCCACCAAAAAAACGATACACGTCCTCTATGATCCCGCACAAAACGCAGGGTATATGAAGTACGATTCTTAATTTATTTTTTAATATTTCTTTTTAGTTCCCAAATAGAGTAATTCGGTTGTCCCTTCTTTTCATTCTATCGTTCAATCGGAGCCTTTCGATGAGTACTGACACCCCTAGACATATTATGGTCATGCAGATGCTTTGCCTTTTTTTGTCCTTTTGGTTTTTCTCCTCCCTGTATAATGGGCAACCGGCTACTTACAGACCACACAAAACGCGACAGCATAGCGATCGCTTTGTGTCTGTATGTGATCGAGAGATGAGGGATCGATTCGGCTACAAAGTAGCATAGCACTGCCTCTTGCTAAGCGTACTTTGCTCATACTATAAAAGTGATATCAAATAGTTATGATTCGTTTGATTTATTTCATCATCAGCAAGCCTCTATATTAAACTGAGCATTTAGAACCTTAGGAATTAAAATAAGAACGGAATCTACTTGTATTACTATTAATTTCTATAAAACGGAATACCACTCACTGATTAAACATAGAAATCTTAACGAGATTCATCGGGTTTCACCACTAAGATGATTGTACTAGTTTGGATAGCGGCGCCTGGTTTTTGCTACTAACTACTATCTATAGCCTTTTTATATTTTTCGGATGCCGACATCCGCTAGGAAATAATTTTACGAAACTCCACTACAAAGGGCGTGTTTTTGGGGGTGGAGTACGCGGGTGAAATAGCGAGGGGTGATAAAAAAAAAAAAATATTTTCTCTTTTCATTCCAGGTCGTGGCAAGAAGAAGAAGTTGAAGCAGCTCATCCCCATCTTCGCTCTGCTCCAGCTCAAGATCCAATCCCTCATCCCGCTCTTCCTCGGAATCATCGCCTTTGCCGCAGTCAAGGGTCTCATGCTCGCCAAGGCGGCACTCCTCGCCTCTGCTCTGCTTCTGCTCAAGAAACTCCTCTCCAAGCACGAGCATCATGAGAGCTACGAAGTGGTTGCCCACCCACACCATGACGAGCACTTCAGCCACGGAGCCAGCCACGGCGGCTGGGGCAGGTCGCAAGACGCCCAGAATCTCGCATACAGCGCATATTCCAACTAAACCGAAACCAATACCTCATTGACATAGTCAAAACCTCAGTTGACAATTAATTTATTGTTATTTATTAATTTATTTAAATTATTTAAACGATCTTTTTAATACATTAAGAATTTAACACTCATTAAAACTCATTGTACCTGTTTCATTTTCTTATATAGTACAAATAAAAAATAAGCTTTAATAATTTTATGATATTTATACTCATTTATAATATTTATATATCAGCTTTTGTAAATAGGCTTTTATATGTATTTATGTAACATATTCTTATTGAAACATTTATTTATGTTTTTTATATCTTTGCTATTTATATAATTTTATATAATGTATTTATTTTTATTATTATTTGCTCTCGTTCTTTGCCTGATGTGTATTTATAAATTTTATTATCTTAGCAATGTATTAAATACATAAATGTTATAATCTCAATTTATTATCGCGTCTAACACAACCATACAAAGTCATGTAATGTTACTTGTTACAAATAAATTATTATAAAAAAAATACATTGTATTTTTTCCTGACTAGGGACTGTTATTACAAAAATCCAAATAAGAGTTTTTTTTCGACCCAGGATTCAAACCCGTTATCTCACGTCTGTGGCTGAAGATGCTTAACCACTAGACCACGAGGGTTGCTATATATGGATACGTTACAGTACACAAGTGTGTGTGACGACACAAGTGTGTGTGACGACACAAGTGTGTGTGACGACACAAGTGTGTGTCACGACACAAGTGTGTGTGACGACACAAGTGTGTGACGACACAAGTGTGTGTGACGACACGAGTGTGTGTGACGACACGAGTGTGTGTGACGACACAAGTGTGTGTGACGATACCTGTGTGTGTGACGACACAAGTGTGTGTGACGACACAAGTGTGTATGACGACACAAGTGTGTGTGACGACACGAGTGTGTGTGACGACACAAGTGTGTGACGACACAAGTGTGTGTGACGACACAAGTGTGTGTGACGACACAAGTGTGTGTGACGACACAAGTGTGTGTGACGACACGAGTGTGTGTGACGAAATGAGTGTGTGTGACGACACGAGTGTGTGTGACGACACGAGTGTGTGTGACGACACGAGTGTGTTTGACGACACAAGTGTGTGTGACCACACAAGTGTGTGTCACGACACAAGTGTGTGTCACGACACAAGTGTGTGTGACGACACACGTGTGTGTGACGACACAAGTGTGTGTGACGACACAAGTGTGTGTGACGACACAAGTGTGTGACGACACAAGTGTGTGTGACGACACGAGTGTGTGTGACGACACAAGTGTGTGTGACGACACAAGTGTGTGTGACGACACAAGTGCACTTTCCTTCTCCCAATCAACGTATTGATATGAGACAGCAGTCGTTTGTACGAAGTAGTGCCATGCTGGTGCATACACCTCTCGCTCAAAAAATACCGCACTAAATTGACAAACAAGCTGTCGCGTTTCGTGAGGATCGTAAATAGCCTTTGGAGCCCATTGGTGTGGAGGAGGAAAGGAGGGTAATCGACATGACAAATTTGCGGATGTATATGGGCATCGGTGGTTTTTTTTTATAGAATAGAGGGCAAACGAGCAATCGGATCCTTTTACTTATACCGACGCCCATAAACATCCACACAATAACTATGCCGTTGCCCTCATTTTCACCTCCCCCCAATCTGCCCACCGACTACTCGCAAGCCGCACGAATCGCGACACCGTAGGTGTTACTTTACGGCGGTATTATATGAGGGGTTTTCAGAGTTGTCCGATTGCACCCTTATCCCACTGTACCATATAAGAACCTACCAACGAAATGCTGGTGATCGACGTTCATAACTGTTATGCAAAGCATGGCGCTACCTTTTTTGGGGGAGGAGGTAGTACCCTGCATAGTGCATGACACTACATTCTCCTGTAAAGTTAGTAAAGTGACATCTTCAGTGTCGCGTTTCGTGCCGTTTGGGAGTAGACGGTGGCCCATCGGGGGGGGGGGGCTGGAGAAGGAGGGCAACGCATCGGCACGGTAGCCATGCGTATGTTCATAGGCGTCGGTAGTCGTAAAAATTCTCCGATTTCTCGTTTGCCGTCAGATTACTTGCCCCTGCAATGCGTTTGCTTTTCTCAGATTACTTGCCCCTGCAATGCGTTTGCTTTTCTCAGATTACTTGCCCCTGCAATGCGTTTGCTTTTTTCAGATTACTGGCCCCTGCAATGCGTTTGCTTTACTCTACATAAATTATTAAATAGTAAACTATTAGGAGTATTCTAGTCTCGAGCAATGTTAAGAGCTTAATGCAAGTTAGTCCTGGTTAAGTAGATGTAAAGCCACCTCAACCAAGTCTTCAGTCCACCGGATAAGAGGCTGCCCAAGACTCAGTCTTCCGGTGCGGGGCCGTATATATACTGAATAACACACGAGAAACACAACAACAACAAATCTTCACGCCAGTTCCCTAATGGTTTTGGAACAGTGGTAGTAACACAAGTAGCTCTACTTTTAGTGCTATGAAATTGTTGCATTGCAACGGTATTGGGCCGGCACAACCATCAAAGTATCTCTCGCTTATATGACCCCGCCCTAAAGTGACCGCTATACAATATAATTTGTGAGTTTCCGGTGGACCATTGTAAGTGAGGTTGCAGGGACAACGCATCTCCACGACTATAATACGGATGTCCATGAGCGTCCGTTTTCTTTTTATAGTATTAAGGAGGCAAACGAGTAATGCCAGCCTTTTTTACTACTACCGACGCCCATGAACATTTATTTACTATGCCAATCCGTTATCCTCCCTCCAATGGGCCAGAAAAGGCTCCGATTGCTCGTTTACCTTTCTATATAATAAAAAAAGCGAGACACTAACACAATTAGCTCGGAAGTAAACGCGTGCATGTAAAGTGGCATCGCATGTAAACCGTGATTCACAAAGGCGATTGTTATGCATGGCGGATGGTGTGAAGTGGGCCTTACATTCTGGGTCGATACGTTGATACTGTATTGCTATTGTAAACATACACGAAACGCGAATATATAGCCTTCACTATGCGAGTACGTCCATGGTGATTGCAGACGTACCTTCCAAGTTTTAGTATGAGGTAGCGCCGTGCAACAGAACTGGACTTTTTTATGAGATAGTGGGCAAGCGAGCAGGTGCGTAGTGACTACCACCGCCCATAGACATTTGCAAGACTAGGCGTCTTACTGACGCGTTCCCGGCCTTGTCTTGAAGGCCTCTAAGTCGTATCGGATCGGAAATACCGAGGGAGGCAGCTGGTTCCACAGTACAGTTGAGCGAGAAATGGCGTTTAAACTACACTGTTGTGGATTTACGGACATCAAGGCGATGGGCGTGGAACTTAGAGTTCTGTCGCGACGTCCGAGGAGGAAATTCTGCTGCTGGTATTAAGCCGAACAATTCCGCGGAACACTCCCCCATAGAAAATAAACGATAAAAGACGCACAACGAACCGATATCTCTTCGTAGGACCAAAGCTTCGGGCTGTCCGGAAACAACTTTTTTTTGTCTTTTTTCAACGATTCGAGTCGCTCTACGTTGATGACAAAATTATTTTGACTTGCATTATATGGAGGTACCTCTCACTCACATGATACCACAACAGATAATGCATTACATATTATGGCGACCGGCTGGTTCAGTTGATAGCGTGACGGTAAGTCCGCGTGTTACGCCAGAGATTGCCAGTTCAAGTTCTGCCTAGGTCATTGATGTTTATATATGTATTTATAGGTATTAAAAATTTATAATAATATTGAATTTATTGTCTGTTGTTCAGTACATGTAACAAAAGACCTTACGGTGTTGTGCACAGTAATGGGCTAACGTGGTATTTGAATTTGGCCAGCACGATGGGGCGAGGGGGATTGCTTACATGACAGCGAAGTGAAGTGACAGTGTGGTTAGTGAGTTTCCGGTGGAGCGTCTCATTCCCGCTGTGTTGTATCTGTCATAAATTCTATTACGTTGTAATATCCTTTATCGCATAAACGTTATATATAACAACTTTTTGAATGTATTAATTGAAAGCTTTTGGACGCTTTCTGGGATCCCTTGTAAAGGCCTATACAACATCCCCGAAAGAAATTTGCTTTACTAAGTCTATGAACTGGTACAGCTAGTGTCTATTTCTAGTATTCTGACAAGTATATCATTCTTTTATAAAGCCTATTATTTTTACGCACATACAGGACATTATTTGAAATGTATTCGGAGTAACGAGCTGTTACGCCGATTTCCTTAAGTATCTACATATTTATCTCTAAAGGTCTCTCTCCAAGCGATGCATTAGAATAATGATCACATCGCTAGCAGAACAGATAATCTTTGGGGAAGAATGGTTCTCGAGTGGCGGCAACGCACCTGAAGTCAGACGGAGTGTGGGACGGCCACCCTGACGGACTGACTACTTGTCAAGTGGCTCATGACTGTTACCCATGGCACTCTATGGGAAGGTCTATATATATATATATATATATATATATATATATATAGAGAGAGAGAGAGAGAGAGAGCGCACAGCAGCTGTTAGCATAAATATTATGTGTATGCACACATAATATTTATGCAAATGTATTGCCTTCCACATTCTTACCCAGTGGGCCACATAATATTTATGCAGATGTATTGCCTTCCACATTCTTACCCAATGGGCCACATAATATTTATGCAGATGTATTGCCTTCCACATTATTGTATATATAACCCAATGGGCGACATAATATGTAAGAAAGAGCACCCACACGCATGTAAAACATATCCAAAAGCAGGTCGCGTCTATTAAGGAGGGGTGTCGGTTGGTTTATCAGGGTTACAGCAAGAGGGTAGACAGAAGGTTTCGTTGGTGTGGCAGTCGATGATGATGATAGCGCAGGGAGAACAAGTCAACCGCGTTGTCATTAGAAAACCAGCTGTAACCCAGTTGGAACCAGCTCAATACTGGATGTACCAGAAGTTGTCATACCGCCGTGACACTTTGAGTTACTTTGTAATGAACTTTCATTAACATTGCAACCTATACTTATTATAAAACAAAGTACCCACAACCTGTCCGTCAGCATTTGATTGATTTTCTCAAAATCTACTGCATGGATTTTCATCCGGTTTCCACCCATAGACAGAACGAATCCCGAGGAAGGTTTTGGCGTATAATTTGGTGTTTATTCACGGGTGAAGCCCGGGATGATCGCTGGTGTTAAATTAATACAAACTTGAATTTTCCGTCATCTTTAAAATACTTTTTTTTAAATTATAATATTAAATTACTTTTGACTAATGTTATAAATCTTAAAGATCTGATCTTTCACACAAAACTACTGGACGGATTTGCATGTACTCTGACACATTTTTTTTACTATCTGGAACAGCATAAGCATACTTTTTATTACAATAAAGCTACTTTTACGGATTTTATCACGATTTATTTAGTTATTTGAAAACGCCAGGAGATTCAGAAGATTTGCAGCTTTCTTGGTTGCTAGAGGACTGTGATATCCAGACGCAACAAGTAATTAGAGGTACCCGAAACAAGTAATTAGAGGTACCCGAAACAAGTAATTAGAGGTACCCGAAACAAGTAATTAGAGGTACCCGAAACAAGTAATTAGAGGTACCCGAAACAAGTAATTAGAGGTACCCGAAACATTGTAAAAGTATTTAATTGTTCCGAATAACGCTAAGAGTACTTATCATATCCTACTCCTTGAGTGTTGTTTTTGGTTTGATTATGTTTATCACTAAGTCTCAAGCAGAGGGAATACCCAAAATATGGAAAATACCTTAAAAAATATAGCCCATTTTTTGCGTGCATTTTTTGTAAAGAGGATTTAAACAGGATCGAAATTACTTGAATTGTTTGTTTCTTTCTTCAGCATCTTTATTTTGTAACTTTTATATTCCGTTTTGTCTGTGTTAGACTAATATGCGAATTAAGACTATACTTTATGAAGCCGTTATAAACGAACAAAGCGTATAAAATATTTTAACATTATTGTCTTTGGCTTTAAGCAACTAATGTTGGTCTTGTTGTGTTAATAGACGTATTTTTATGTAAATCAAAAAAAAGTCCAACGTCTTCTCTTCTGTGACTGAAGAAATGAAAAAAAAAGTTACCTTCACACTTATTATCCCCGAAGAGGTAGGCAGAGGTGTGTTAGTACAGCCACAATTCCTAGGTCCAGTAGATTTACTAGAACACGCACGACTAGCCAAGGTACTGAGGCTCATGATGCCATAGGTGGCAAGCCATGGCCACTTCGTGCACAGTCCAATCCCGGACAATGTAATGCAAATAATAATTAATATTTTTCGCAGATGAATTATTTTCCACATTAGAAAGCGTCCAAAAGAAAACAGAACAGCAAACTTTTATTTGTTAATTAACAAAAAAAACGCGTTTTCACACGTTACGCACTGAATTATAACAAAATTGTTACTTTCATCATCATCATCATTATCAGCCCTCATCCGTCCACTGCTGGACGTGGGCCACTTTCAACTTTCATCGGTCGTCTCGGCGTTCCTTGTTGCTTCACCAAAGAATTACTCGGGCGTATATCCGTAAAAATATATGCAGAGAACCGCGCGAGACGCGAATACGACCAGCATCCATCCCAAGGTCAAAAACAGACCCTTCGACTTCTTGAAAGAGAAGAAAAACTCGATACAGATTTCGCGACGGAGGGTGGGATCGCTTCTTAAGTAGTATAACCTCCCTCTCATACAAACTATTGGCTCGTCACGCGAGCCCTAAAGAACGAAATTCCACTAACTATGCCTCCGCTCATCCGACCTAATGTTCCTCCTGTAATAGGTGACGATGAAAAAGTCGAGATACCAGCCGACACGCTCGAAACTCGATATAACCCGAGCGTCTTGCAACTAGTGCCTTCTCACGTAGCCGAGATACATCGGATAGTTGAGCGCCGCCTTTCAATACCATCAGAAAGTGACCCTTTACGTCCTACCACTATAGACGTGGTGAAACTCCTCATCAAAGACCTCGTCTCCTGGACCAGACCGTATCACAAGGAAAGTGCTTAACATCTGGCTACCCGTTCTAATAAACCTTTTAGTGTGCATATTCAACGCCCTCCTTGAGGGATGCACGTTCCTAGACATATGGAAGAAAGCCCCTCTTCACAAGCCAGGCACGCCTAGATACATGCCCACTAACCAACGTCCAATAATTCTCATCGGTTCCTTGGCAAAGCTCTACGAGAGAGATGGATGAGGAACTCTTCGTAAACCTGCAATTCTCATTTCTCGATGTCATCCTCGATTAATGGGGATATCTAACATTGACACAATGTTTTAAATCGGGCTAGTACTTCTCGAGGTTAGTGCGTTGAAACTAACAAACGGACTCTTCAGCTTTATATTATTTATATTAGCTTTATATTAGCGCCATCTCTCATCATTGTGAGAAACTAGTTTCATGGCCGAGTTTGTTTACTTACATTGGTAATGCATTTCGAATGGATTGTAGTATTACGCTGCGATAGAGGTTCAAGGTTTTTCCGCCACTCTAGAAGTGAGTTCATTCAATAATGTTATTCAATGAAATGTAAATAATATCGTCATTTTATTGTCTAAATCGATATTTTTTGTGCCTATACAAATATAGGCCCCAACGATGACGTAATAATAATATTCATTAATTGTTATTAGTCTGATTTTGTTACATAATAATATCAATATAAAAGGGTAGTTGTTTAAATTAATTGCAATAAATTTGTTTGTAGAAATACTATGAAGTTTTTAAGTATTTTCCTGTTACTGCGGACTGTGGTTACAGCTCATGTATCATTGAATTCGAAACGTAAATCAAAGTACAAGTTTATAAAAGTTAGCGCCATCTCTTAAAATTAGCTAAAACTAGCAATGCTTATTACGGTGACTAACAAAAATCTAAATAGTATTTAAAAACTACAAATATTATATTATTATACAAAAATAAAAAATACAAGTACATATTGTAAGAAAACTAAGTAATAATAATGTATCTAATGTCGATGGAACTTAACAACAATGATAGTAAATATTTCTTATCGTGTTACTGCATATATTATATTCTTTACTTACTAAACTATATTAAATGGAAACACAAACCTTAGTAAGGTAATGTTTAAACTGGACATTTTGCAAGAATAAATCAGTTCCATAACATCACAACTCGCGTTAAAAAGTAAAAGTAGAAAATTGCATAAAAATAAAACAAACATTATTGTAAGTTGTGACCCAGCAAAGCCATTACAACATAGCAATAAAGCAAAAGTCTACAAATAGAATTTTGTTGTTATTTGTTCCTTTTATCGACGCGGTGCCTTTCTTGGCCAAGGTCATTGGCGCGAAGTCGTTTTATTGCCCGTCACTAGATGGCGTCACGACTAGTTTTACCGTAATAACGGTTGTGCAATAATTTTCTTTTATTTGCGTGTTCTTTGTTTTCTTATTATGATTAGCGCGTTCAATCTTAGGAACCTACGGAAGAGGTAGTGCCATGCTGCTACGAGCGAGAGATACCGGTCGTGCCGGCACATTTCCTTTGCATAGCAGGATGACGTGTCATGCGCCATGCATGGCACTACCTCCTCCTAAGCAACATGGCACTACGTCTTACTATAAATAAACCACTGAGTTTACGATATATAGAAGCCGAATTACGAACTTATGATTACAAATATCGAATACATTTTTATAATCATACCTTTGGTGTCATAATCTACAGATGTCGTTCCAATTCACGTGCGTGTCATCCCCGCCATGTGTGGTGTATTTCCCATGCATTAGACGCCATAAACATTGGTATCACATCCGCCAGACCCCCTTATGCGTTTTCTAATACGTTTTATAATGACTCATCGCAAACTCGAACTCGATTTGAATTTGCAACAGTTCGAGATGATAATTTCGAAATTGAACGCGTTCGTGGATAGGGGCTGGTGGCAGGTCTTTTTAAAGTATAGGGGAACAAATGAGCTATGGTAGCCTTCTTACGACTACCGACGCCCATGAACATGCGTTGCTCTCATTTTCACCTCATCTCAATGGGCCACCGGCTACTCACAAACCGCACGAGAAGCAACATCGAAAATGACAAATTGACGCAACCATTATGTCTCACCCGTTTAAAAACGGCGTGAAGTCCGGGTGCTATGCCGTGGACTTTCGTGCGATGTGTTAGAGTTTGGTCGCCTAATGGGGCCTAACCACAAGTCTCCTGCTGCTCATTTACCACAATGGTATAAATTACGGAACAGTCGAGTGGAGAAAAGGAGGGCAACACACTGTGGCAATTATGTTTTGCTACTTAAATATTTTATAAAAAAGTAAATCTGTCATCTTTGACTGTAAGGCTGTTCTCTGTGTTGAAGAAATGTCACTCTTTTTTTTCCTCTTGGCGATGGCTATATTTGCGATGGCTGACGCTTTCTGCCATCGCCAAATCATAATTGAATAGTATTGTTTCTCTTACGCCGGGTTATTCGTAACGGTGCAGGTAATAATTTATACAAAATGAGCTCTATTTCTTTTTTCCTTTTTCTTCATTAAATGGAGATTTAACATGAAGATCTAATATATTATAGAAGCACTATATTCTTAAAATAGTTAATATAGAGAATGAAGGACAATCCGTGACAATTAGTGGTTATGGAACAAAAATATAAATATATAAAGGACCATCCAAGTTACAGCCGGGAGTCTCGGACAACTGCCAGATGCCAGATAAGACTCCACACCCTCACTGTCACTAACCAATATCAAAAACTGTATTATTAGCCATTGTTATAAACTGTCATATATAAAAGTTTGTTCTTATTTGTAAATATGTAACGCCTAATTCCTCTTATAAATGTACACTTGCATCATAATTATGTGGATGTTTATGGATGTTGGTAGTTATCAACTTTCTCCGAGTGGTCTTTATATTAAAAAGAGGATATAGTTGGTTACAAATTAATAATCAATTGTACAACAACACATCTTCACGCCAGTTCCCTAATCGGCAGAGAGCATGGTGTGCCACATATCGCGATCCTGCCTGCATCCTCCACATTAATCATGAAGACTAAAATTGCATTAAAACCTATGATAACTCTATGCATGATGTACGCGGTATCAGGTGATGATACTATGTATGATGTACGCGGTAGCAGATTATGATTATATGTATGTTGTACGCGGTATCAGGTGATGATTCTATGTATGATGTACGCGGTAGCAGATTATGATTATATGTATGATGTACGCGGTATCAGGTGATGATTCTATGTATGATGTACGCGGTATCAGACAATGATTCTATGTATTATTTCTGCGGTATCAGATGTGATTCTATGTATAATGTACGCGATATCAGATGATGATTCTATGTATGATGTACGCGGTATCAGGTGATGATTCTATATATGATGTACGCGATATCAGATAATGATACTATGTATGATGTACACGGTGTCAGATGATGATTCTATGTATGATGTACACGGTAGCAGATTATGATTATATGTATGATGTACGCGGTATCAGGTGGTGATACTATGTATGATGTACGCGGTAGCAGATTATGATTATATGTATGATGTACGCGGTATCTGACGAGGATTCTATGTACGATATACGCGGTATCATATGATGTTCCTATGCATGATGCACGCGGTATCAGATGATGACTCTATGTATGATGTACGCTAGGCCATCATTAGACAAAGAGATTTTGGAATGTCAGCGGAATAGTTTCACTTGCCTTTCCCCTGAGTTGGAGGGCAAGTGTGTAACCCACGTGTGACCCAAGGTATAAGATAAGCGATTTTTGCAAACGTTACTTACTTGTAGCGGTGCAATTAGATAGATTAGGTACCTCCTGGCTCTCATAATACCGCCTCTAAGAGACAGATATGCGGCTGAATTATGCGATATAAAATCCCATCTAAAAGAGACTTACTAAAAACTAAGCCAAACATGTCACCTCCAATGGGCCACCGACTAATTCCGGTATCTTCCCTATGTAGTGAATTACCTCTAACTAAAATGTCATACACTGCAGGGGCAAGGAAGCGAGGTGTTTCCACACATTTTCTATCTCTCTTTATCTCATAGTACGTTCAACCAAAAAAATATTACTTAAGTTTTAAGGTCTTATAATTCCTAAAGCCTTCAAAAGTACTAGCAGTCCGTCCCGGCTTCGCGCGGATATTTTACTAAACGTGGCAAATATTCATTGATTTTTTATCCCCTGGAGGCCGCGTTTAGGGAAACGAAGTATTGGTCGACATTCCGCCAGGTGGGAAGACGATCTCCGTGCAGCAGCCGGTCCGGGATGGATGCGAGCAGCAGAAGATCGGTCGTCTGGGCGCTCATTGAAAGAGGCCTGTGTCCAGCAGTGGACCGATAAGATAATTTGCGAGAAATATGTACTTATTTCAATTTTGTCCTCGTAAACATGACACGTTACCATGGCAACAAAATAAATTTGACATAACAACATTTGTCGGGACAACTAGTTGTCAATAACTTCTGCAGCTAGATAAGCATTTATTTTGATATTTTTTACACATTTCGGTTACATTATCGAACATTTCAGAATATTATCGAACATTTTAGAATAATATAAATTATTCATCACCACCAATGTAAAATACGAATGGTAACATAACTTTTCAAATGGGCCCAGTAGTTTCGGAGCCTATTAAAGGCAAACAGACATACAATCATATGTTTCCTCTTTATAATATTATTATAGATAGTAATTGTAGTTATAGTTTATGAGCTACTAAACTCGTCCACAAACAGCACTGTTGAGCTCTATTAATGAACACCAAGATGGCCGATCCTTGCTCGCGTGTATAACGAGCGGGCTAGCAAAGACAATTTAAAATACATTTAATACTTATCTAAATGAACAATTAACGAGTACACTTGCTCAGTTCACGCTTTCAACATAACGGATTATAGTTAACCATCATTTAAATATTATAATGGTTATGATAATACACCATAAACATCATCACCATCATCAAGTATAGGAGGGAAAACGAGCAGTTAGTTTTATAACTATCAACCTCCCCTCCCCTAGAATCTCTACCCCATTTTTTGACGCGGGGAAACGCATTTACGCGCCTTCACCGGCCCTGGGTAGGGTCCAGTGGTGTGTGGGACTCGCGGCACATGATAGTGCCGAATATCCACAAAAACCACCGCGAGTGCCATCAGTGCCGCCCTTGGTGAGGTGCCCCGAAACAACAATCATCACGGCACCTCGACCTTGGGTTTGCCCAGCACTACAGGACAACCCCACCGACTTTGGGACATTACAATGGGGTGAGGTTCTGTGTTGAAGAAATATCACTTTTTCCGTTTGGCGATGGCGAGGATGGATATAAATGCGATAGCTGACGCTATCTGCCATCGCCAAACTATAATTAAATAGTTTTTGCTCTTCAGCCAAGAACCTACATATTCATGTCACAATGCACGAATGAATATTTCATAAAAAAGGAGCTCTACTCCTTTTAACTTTGATTTTCTTTTCATTAAACACTATCTTAGTCAAATATATGGAATGTAAGAAATGAAGGACAATCAACACAATTAAGAAAAACAAACAATAATTATAGATATAAAGGACCATCCAAGTTGCAGTCGCGAGTCTACCAGATAAGACTTCATACCCTCACGTTTTTACTAACCAATAACAACTGTTCTTGTACTATTTTATGTCTGTCCTGGATTGTGAATGTGGAAAGACCAATTCAAATAAATGTATTCCAAAGTCTCTCTTTAATCTAATAGTCCTTCCATTTTAACTAATATTGTAACATCGTGCGCAAAAGCGCCACCTCCTGTTACTCTTAGGTCCCCTCTTCTTATAAGAGGGGTACCGAGAGCGATTCCTCCTCCTGATCTTTAAGCCCCCTCTTCTTATAAGAGGGGTGCAAAGATCCTACTCGGTTCAATTGGCTTCGCCTGGGTTCACCCCAGGCTACTAAGCCCCACCGCCACGACAAGGCTTGAACCATGGTGGGGTAGAATCTCTACCCTAGACTGGACCACCGGAAACTCACATACCAAAATGCGGCTAGTGTTAAACATGTCCAGCCGCAGATGTGATGTCACGGATTTGATTACCGGGTCGGATCGAAGTGTTATTTAAATCACTAATAATAGTCCGAAGTCAGGAAGTTGGTGGTGCTTCCTTGTGCTTCGGAGAGTACGCAAAGCCGACGATCCTGCGCCTGATGTCGGATCGCCCTCCCTGGATGGACACGTATTAGGGTTTCCAGACGATATTTTCTTTTACCGTAAGAGCATTTAGAATTTATTATATAAACATCAAAAGAAAACAGATATAATTAAGGGCTCGAAGCTAATGCACCGGAAGTAGGTCCGAAGCACTGACGACAAGACCGCCGTGGCTCTTCCGCACACACTTGTGCACTATAATACGCCCTGCGCAGTTGGCTAATCTATATAGAGACGGCCACCGTGACCGAAATTCAGCTGGGAAAACATAATGCTAATGTTAACTATAGATAAAGTGCAACTTAACATGTTAACTTAAACATGACATTGAATTGATGACAAAGGAATACGACTGGGAATACATTATTAGCATCTCTTCTTTTTTATAGAATACGGGGGCAAACGAGCAATCGGAGCCTTTTTACGACTACCGTCGCACATGAACATCCACATAATTACTATGCATATGCGTCGCCCCCCACCCATGGGCCACCGGCTAATTCTGTGCCGGTATTATGTGAGCGAGAGGTACTTTCCCGGTCGTGCCGGCCCAATTCCGTTGCATAGGAGGATGTAGTGTCATGCACTATTCATGGGCACTACCTCCTCTCGTGCAGCATGGCACTACCTCTTCCTAAAATCTAGGATTTTTATGTTATCTATAAATAACTTACAAGTAGACAATATGTTCGCTTATAGATAACATAGTCGGACAGAATCCCTAGGAAGCGGTCGAGGCCGGTTGAAATTTCTAAATCATTAGAAACTCACAATCTAGTGTTACTACTTCTTGTGGGCTTTCCATATTGAGATACGTTGATGCAGTTCTCGTGCCTACGGGGAAAGCCGGGATAAAGGGCTAGGCGTAGAAGGAAAATAATAATCTGTAGACTTGTTACATCGTGTCAGCCCTTTTATTATTTTTTTTTTTTTGTTGCTGCAGGGAAACGCATTTATGCGCCATCACGGGCTATTGGGGTCCAGTGTAGTGCTGAATGTCCACTAAAACCACCGCGATAGCCACACCAGTCAGTATCAGGGCAACTCGACGGCTAGTCCGTCCCCTAAGGGACCGACGCCCCCTCCACAGAAGCGTTACCCCGCACCACAGGACAACGCCGCCAATTTAGGGACAGTGCATTGAGGAGCGATTCCCGTCCTCGCCACTTGCCCCATACACAAACCGCCTCCACCTCCTACTCTTTAGTCCCCTCTTATTATGAGAGGGGTCCAAAGAGCAGCCGCCTCGGTTCAATTGGCTTCGCCCGAGGCGACTTCATCCCGGGCTACTGAGCCCCACCGCCACGGTAAGACTTGAATCATGGTGGTAATCATGTTGGCCCTGTGTTAAGTACCGTTTGCATTACGGATAAGAAACAATGGACAATAAAAAATAAGTAATTTAAGAAGAAATAATAGAAATTCTTGAAGTAAAACTTGTTACAGCATAGCTGTCATTTCTATGGGGTGTTATGCAAGCGAGACGTAACTGCAATGCGTCATGACACCTGTAACTATAGGCACACGCTCCCTGGTACAGTTGGAACGGCTGGACGAATTATGTTACAACAGACAGGTGTCGGAGATAGCAGGAGATCGGCCGTCTTGGTGTTCATTGAAAATGGCCTGTGTCCAGCAGTGGACCGATGAGGGATGATGTGTTAGGTTCGTCTTCAGACCGCGGGTGACATTGAGTAAGTCTGGCCTATTCTTGTGGAAGTTTATTGGCTTCCACAGTATGACCATACGTCCCGATTTATTGAGACTCTCCCATGTTGTTTATCCTGCCCGCTGCCTCATAAAATACGTCGTCTTTGATAGAGTCGGCATCGACTCATAGATTACAGATAACTGGATGTTATATAAAATTCGATAATGTAACCTTAAGTTTAATCAATTCATTTGATTAATTCGAATGTTAATAATATGATATGAATGTAACATCTTGTTGACATATAACTATTGATTATAATAATTGTATATATCAGCAAGCTGAAGTGGCAATGGGCAGGCCGCATTGCTCGCAGGACCGATAACCGTTGAAGGAAGAATGCTTCCCGAGTGGCCACCAGAAGATCAGGATGGCTATGTAGCTGGGAGCCGCTGGACGCAAGTGGCGCATTTTGCTGTAAAGTGAGTGGTGCAATTATAATAATTGCACCACTCACTTTACAGTAATTGTAGGCTGTTAACATTTGCTGTACGCACCATCTCAGAAATAAATGTTTTCTTATAAATATTATTTATCAGACATATGTATGTAATGAAACAGCACTTTATTTTTATTTGTCGGAATTATTTTTTAGTTTTGCGGGTAAATTCAATTGTGCCTACAGTACACGTGTCCCGTCGCTGACAGATCCGATCCCGGGTACCTGAGAATAGCCAAAGTTAGATCCGGTTTGGTGGTATTCAGTTCGTCCGTAAATCCCACACAACACATCGTATCCCTCTCAAGATAGATGGCAGTGAGTTAGGCGCCCCCTATTTCCCCGCCAAACAAAAAAAAAATTCCGATGTCCTGTTTTAGTCCACATTGGATATGGTCACTTTAGGTATACGCATCTTGCTACACCATCGACCTTCAAGGGCAAAAGGGCACTCGACCACAAGAGGACATAGTACGTCCGACAAGTGCACTATTGTGTCATAGGCATTCCATAGCAAAAGGTAATGAGCGTTAGTCGACAAAAGGCTCCCACTGGTCATATGCCTTATAAATATCATTATCATTATCATCATTATCAGCCTTTATCGGTCCACTGCTAGACGGAGGCCTCTTTCAAAGAATGAAAAGACGACCGATCTCCTGCTACTCGCATCCCTCCCGGACCGGCGACTGCACGGAGATCGTCCTCCCACCTGGTGAACAGTCGACCAACGCTTCGTTTGCCTAAACGAAAGAGATCAGCTATGATACAATTGTTATAAAGATGCGAAACTCACAAACCGCACGGGACGGCGACAGCTGTCACTTCGTGCCTGTGTCATGTGAGCGAGCTCTGAGTATAAAAGCAAAGGGAGCGAAAGTTACCCGGCCGCGTCCAATTCATTGGCAATGAAGCAACGGGATCTCTAACAGACTGCTGTAACGGGCAATATATATCATAGCAGCTGTTTCCCTCGATTTTGTCCGCGTGGTCAGACAAAACCGCGAGCTCGTCTTTTCATGGCTCATGTGATAAACAGGAACATGAGCTGCAACATTGCAAAGTTTCATCAAAAATTGCTCAGTACTTTTAGCATTATTGAGCAACAAATATATAT
>JAFELO010000414.1:343078-395934 GCA_017140195.1 Eumaeus atala | reverse complement strand
GAATACGTCCATGGAAACTTTCGCATTTATTTAGTGCTACTGTTACGCTGGTTTCGCCCGCGTGTACAGACAAAACCACGCGCAAAAGTTATTATTTATGTAGCCTACGGTTTATTCGGATTAGCTATTTTATAGTAGTTTCATTGTATTTTTCAATATTTTTTTTCTATACACATTTCAATCAATACATTGAGTAGTTTTACGTCATTATACATGGTTGATAGTAGCTTATTTAAGAGGCCTATCTCACAATATAAGACATCAACAGAAATGTATCACTCATGGTGTTTTTATGCTACACACGATGGTGTCATTGTTCTATCTGTTGTAGTACACGGGTAACTGAACTCAGCGACCCACTGTTAAATATGGTTAGGTATGGAGCTTTCATTACTTCTCTCTTGTAATCACCGACTTCTCTCGTGCTAATGGACTTTATGCTACATTAAATTTCATAATTTAACTTAATATATATTTTAACATAATTTAACTTAATACAATAACGATGTTTATGTTTAAAGTAATATGAAATAATTCAACATTACAACAAACTACATGACGTTAAATTAATAGGGTTTAAATGTGTCTTTATTACACAATAAAATAACGTTTAAAAGGTTCAAGAAAGACACGTTAAATGATTATTATTTATTATTTATTTTGTAAAATCTACACAACCGTAACTTTTAAATAAATCACATCACACAGAGGCAAACTGAACACAAAACAAATAAATAAACAAATGACTTAGAAACAAAAAAATAAAATAGGACCAGCCGTCGAACAAACTTAGAAACAAAAATATTAAAGCCAAGTTCATTACACTACCTTATGCTAAGTTCGAGAAAAATCACACAAACAAACATTTGTACTATAAATAAATTACAATCAGCTTACAAGGCATACATAAATTATAAATTGAGCGAAAACTATTCACTGCACTTGTAGAGAAATCGTCTAAGAAAGAGGTCGAGAAACTGGGACGCGACTCACGCCTTATGCGCGGAATACGCCAAGCTTTGAGCATCTAGGGCTCTGCCCCAGCCTCCCCCATGGCCTCCGCCGCCGCTGCTATAGCCTCCCGCGTCCCCTCCATATCCACTGGTGCCGCCGTAGTCATGGCTGGACGAGTGGCTCGATGAATGATGGGGATGCGCGACCACTTCATACGTCACATGTTTCTGCTGAGACAACAACTTTTTCAAACCGATTATAGCCGATAGCACCAACGCCAGCTTGCCAATCAGCAACGCTTTGCCAGCTATCAACGCAATCGCTCCAATCGCCAATGGCAACAACGCCATCAACTTCAACATGACCGCAGCGAGAATCGGTCCCAACATCTTCGCGGCCTTCTTCTTTTTGCCTCTGCTCTCTTCTGTCAGCTCGTCATCTTCTGTGAACGAGGAGACTGTATCTTGTAGAGCCCTTCCGGCACCGGTTACAGCATCCACGACGTCAGATCCTTTTAACTCCACGCGCACTGAGTGTGTCTTCAGATAGTCTTGGATTCTGGTGAACGGGTCTAAAGATCTTGGAGCACCTGTCTCCGGTGGAACGTCGCTAGCTCTGACCACAGTGACGCCATCTGTCAGCGCAAAGTTCTCCTTCTGACCAATCATCTTGTCCACGTAAGTAAAGAACTTGTATTTGAGACACGAGGTTGAATCTTTCTTTAGACACTCACTGAAGTTGTCTATATCGTTCTCGGAGGCGCCCGTGTCTTGGGCTGGGAGGGCGAAGCCCGCGGCTACGAGCGACAGTAATGCGACCGTTCTGAACATGGCTACGGCGGGTACAGAGTGGCGGCGCACGCGTCGCTTACTATAAATAGGAGAGCCTCCCCTCGCAGCGCTACCCAGAGTGGACTTTCTCAGTAGCTGAGGAGTAAAAGTAAATCCAGGTTCATAATACATAAGCCTTGATTAGGCACTGATGCGCAATTGATAAAACATTGATTTCTTATTAGGGGTACAGACAGACTAAGAGGGGTACCACTATATATTTTATTATAATTTATAATATAATTTCGCCCTATTGTAATTTATCAAACTGTTATCATTTCATTAAAACCTTCAGCAAAATCTATAGACCTCTTTTTACAAAAATTGCGCGGACGGAGGAGTGGCATAAAATTTGGCACAGTTTACATGTCGAAGAAGTGCAGAACGCTAATATATGGTATAATATGTATTTAATTAAAATAATTTTAATTAAATAAAACGTTACCCACACCACGTTATGCACCCAATGTTAAATTTTCAGTAATACACATTTTATGACACTGTGAAAGATTTTATGACTTACAACATTTAGTTTTATTATAAATTCATAAAAAAGGCTCTACAGTCGCGCCACAGTGTAACTACATATTTGGTTTTTTTTTATAATTATGGTCGAATTTCGATATTTGGACGATCACAAGTACCACGAAATATACTACTTAAGATGTAAATGTATATATTTATAGATGTTATAAGAAGGTTTCGTGTGTAAATGAAAACTCTGGGGTAGTTAAGTTTTAATACTATACTATATATATATGAGTAACTATTCCCGTCATTACCTTCCTGGTGACTTTATTGCATATTGTACAATCCCGATTTTAAACAACTTTAAATATTACTTATTATAAAACAAAGTCCCCAAAAGCTGTACAGACCAGCTGTGACTGATTTCTCAATGTCTACTGAAAGGATTTTCATGCGGTTTTCAAACGTGGATAGAGCGATTCCCGAGGGAGGTTTTGGTGGATTGTTAGAACCTGTTATTTATGGGCGACGCCTGGGCAGATCGCCTGCTACTCACAAACCACACGTGATACGAACCTGAAGGTGTCACTTTACGGCGGTACTATGTGAGCGAGACTATTCCGTTGCATAGGAGAATATAGAATCATGCAGTGTCCATGGCACTACCGTCTCCTATGCTGAATGGCACTACCTCTGCCTAATTTAATATCATTCAATTACCTAAATCAACCCAGCTGAAGCCAGTGGAGAAACAATCGAGAGGCGTTCAGCCTAAAACGCGCCGTCTAAATGTAAAGACACGGTAAGTGTGGTTCACTCTCTATCTCTCTTTTTTCATTTATATCTCTCTGCATAATGCTCATGCGAGATTAGTTAGACAAAGATAGTACTGCTTTCATATCTTCCTTCTCCATTCACCACGACGGGCACTCAGCGTCAAAATATAATTGATTATGGCATCCCTTCTCTATCTGTATTAGCTCTATGGTAAAATTTCCCTAAGCTAGGCCCGAAAGGATCTCGATCTGCCCGCTATAAGCATTAGATTCTCCGGGTGAGCTTGAAAGAGGGAGGGGCCCATTCGATTGACATGTCAAGATCTGCATATTGCGCTCAGCTCTCGTCCTCATAGTTTTACTATATAAAAATATGCACATGCAGTTTTTTTTAATATACGTTAATGCGTTTCCCCGCATCACCAAAAAAAATAATTACGTGCAATCGGGACACCGAAGAAAAAGGATTACCTACATCCACAAATGCCTACAACATCAGATGTTTCACAGTTGCATTGCCGGCCTGAGATGAGAACTCATTTCTTGAAGATCTCCAATTTGTATCGAGCCGCATATACCGAGGGCGGCAGCTGATTCCACAATGTAATAGTGCGTAGGAGGATATGCTCGAATACGCTTAAACCGCAAATAGGACTTAGGTACATCAAGATGGTAGGGTGGAACCTTGAATTCCGGGGCGTTCTATTCCTACTTTATGATAGAATATACACATGCAATTGTGTAATGGTGAAATCTTTTCAATGTTCTCTCACGAGATATGAAAAGTAAGAGTGCATTGCCAAAAAGCTGAATGTTACCATCGATGTATTAAAAAATGAATACAATAATTGTATTTTTTTTCTGCTCAATGCTGACCAAAGTGTCCAGTGCAGCTTCTTCAGATACCGTGATATAAGACACGTCGGGCGAGGGTCTAGGGATTGTTGCTGATCGGGGTGAATCTCTAAAGATACCCTCGTTAGAGATTTCACGCAGGCACTAAAGTTGGCCTTACATTGTCGTGGGCGCTGGAAGAGCTCGTTGAGCTATCGTGACTCGGGGAACAGCCCCCCCCCCCCCTTCCACCACGGTACAGCCTATGATAAAATTTGTGCCTATGGATACAATCGTTTTTTTTCCAGACGGACTAGTACGTCGTGAAGGCTAAGATAAACCCAATACAGGTTTTTATGACCCTGAGCACTTGTCGGGCGGTGAGACTAGATTCAGAGTCGATGATGTTTACGACCCCACTATCTGCCGCAGATGGGAGACATGCATCCCGACATGAGAGTTAAAAATTACAGTACTGTGTGTCACAGCCAGAAGGACCGTGGGGTAATTTGTTTACGACCCCACTATCTGCCGCAGATGGGAGACATGCATCCCGACATGAGAGTTAAAAATTACAGTACTGTGTATCACAGCCAGAAGGACCGTGGGGTAATTTGTTTACGACCCCATTATCTGCCGCAGATGGGAGACATGCATCCCGACATGAGAGTTAAAAATTACAGTACTGTGTATCACAGCCAGAAGGACCGTGGGGTAATTTGTCCCCAGTCTTTGACGGTGGATGTTGTTTTCATGCGATATTTAAAGTGGTTTGCTAACGTGAATGATCTTGGAGCGGAACACATCCGGGAGACACGGAGGTAACAAAATGTAACCCACTTTTAATCACTAGGGATGTAGGAGAACTCGGGAATAGTTCACGATGGCAAATTTGTCACATTATAATAAAAATATATTTTAGCAGGTTTAGTGTTATGCCCCTGTATCTGCCTACCCCATAAGAGAACTGGCTCGAAGATGTGTTGTGCAATGTTGTCATTAATATAAGGGAGCAAACGAGTAGATGGTGCCTTTTGATGGCTACCGAGGACCATAGACACCCTTTCTGGCACATACGTACACGGGACATTTCATTATCAAAGCTTTACATCGTTTTATACAAAAATTCTTAAATATTTACCTTCGGACTTTAAAACGTGTCTTAAGTAGAGAACTACTAAAGATACTCCTGGAAATATGGGTTCTTCAATTGTTTCCTCTGCAATAAATAAGTTTAGTCTATAATAAAATACCTACGTACAATTCAAAGGCATTAGTCACGAGTTATACGTGACTTGCTTTGTTTTGGGACAAAACACGCAGCTTTTCGGCAACTTCTTCCGAGACGACGTCTTTTATGTTATAGCAGTGACCCGCAGTTTCACACGTAAAATATTTCAACTATGCATTTATTCGTGATAAGAGATATTTTTTATTTTCCAGACAGTGATCTATACGGGTGTTTTTTCATTCGTAAATTTTTGATTCAGATTCAGAATCTTTAAAAAGTAGGTCCTATAATGTTACCAATTTGTCTTTGAAATTTTCAAAATAAAAGATAACAAATATTTTACAATTCGCGATGTCATCTAAAACCGTTAATTAGTTTAGAAGTTGCGCGAAAGAGTTACAAACATACAAACAAACAATAATATATGTTGGATTGTAAACGCACCTTCCGGAGTTTTATTGGCGACCGGAAATTTATTGCTTAGATTATCTAGGAATAATTTATTTTATTACCGTTTATATACGGTATTACTTGGCAATAAATAATTGAAACCTTTTAATAACTTATTGCCGGTTAATATTTCATTATATTTATATACAGAGGATTTAGATTTACAGATATCCGCATTATTAGGCCCGATCGGTCTTAAATTGTTTAAATATCATCATATGTTGTGCCATTTCTACTTAAATTGCTAATATATCATCATATATTGTGCTATTTCTACTTAAATTGTTAAGATATCATCATATGTTGTGCTATTTCTACTTAAATTGTTAAGATATCATCATATATTGTGCTATTTCTACTTATATTGTTAAGATATCATCATATGTTGTGCTATTTCTACTTAAATTGTTAAGATATCATCATATATTGTGCTATTTCTACTTAAATTGTTACGATATAATCATATGTTGTGCTATTTCTAATCTGTACTTATTGTAAAACAAATTCTCAAAATCTTTATATCTATCTTTATGTGATCGATTTTCTCGAAATCTACGGAGAAGATTTGCAAGCGATTTCAATGGATTTAGATTAAGTATTTTATATAAATAGTAAATAAATACTCATATGACAAACGAAATTACCGAATGAGTCAACTCCGAGGATCCCAATTTGGAGTCCGTCACAGGCAGGGCGTTTGACACTACAATATTTGGAAAGCTGTTTTTTCTGATCTGAATATAACGTTGTAGAACTCAATTATACTCGTAATATATTAAGCTAAAAACTATTTTTATTAAACTACTTGCACTCCATCTACACTCCATCTTCCATTGTATTTCAACTGTACCATGCGAAATAAATGTGGAGAACCGAAAACATAAATTTCTTCTTGTGATAAAGAATATATATACAGGGATGTAATGTTAAGCAACTATCAGTCCTTTCCGGCTTCGCACGAATATTTCTCGAAGTAATGCCTAGTCATTTACAAAAAATGAAAATTATTGATTTTAATATCAGCCTCGTAACAATAGCCTCGGGGCAATAATTTCTGCATCGAAGTACAGATTTACTCTGAGGCTTTTCACATTTTCATCCAAATCTTTTAGAACATGTTACATAGCCTCTGTTCATCACTGATAACGTAGAACTGTAATCGTAAAGAATTTTACAAATAAGTACATTAGCTTCGGAGTCTATTCATCGCAAACAAACGAACAAGCAAATGTCTAGTCTCAATAATGTTAGTCTAACTTAAGTAATAAAATAAAACCAAAATTACATATGGACGAATAGGAGATAATATACGGTGTTCGCAATAGATGGCGTTATTCTGCCCGTGACTGCAATCACGTAAAGAGAAAGTCCAGGGTAATCACTGATTATAATTATGATCATAAACGGTGATTGTGTGATCACGAGGGACGTGATGGCCATGGATGGGTTAACTATGTCTCAATTTAATTTAAACTTAGGCTTATGACGGACGGTTCTGGATCAGTAGGAGGTTCTGGTGGCTATCGACACCCGTAGCCATTCGCACAAACAAAGCCAGCCAGAATTTGGTCCGTGGAGCCGGCCAGAGGAGAGACGCGAAAATGGACATGGCCCGCCGCGCAGACGAGGTGAACTCGCTGTAGGTAGTTGAATTTAGGCAGTCGTGTTTCATAACCCATGGGGGGGGCTTAGGAAAGAAGCGCAAGGCAAAAAGTATGCGAATGTTCACGGGCGTTGATAGCCGAGGCCTTAGTATAGGTTTCTAGGTTTTTTTCTTTGGTTTGCCTTGTTGCTGATACATCCGAGACAACTTTGCATAGGTTTCTAGGTTTTTTTATTATTTACACACCGCATCCGGACCTGGGTGGGACCCGAGGGGGGCGTGCGACACGTACCTTTACCGAATACCGACTTCGGAGTCATCGGCCGCAAATCTTTACGTGATCCGGTTTTGTTCGCTACGAGGCACCTCGGTGTCTGGCCAGTTCTGGGGCCGGACTTCTCTAACAAGGAGGTTGATCCGATAACCTACATCAGCTCCCTCCAACGCCAGGACCGTAGAGGTTTTGACGAGGACGCCAGTTTTTAAACCGAGCGACTGTCACGTGTACTCTTGCTCTGAACCCAAAAGTAACCAATCCTAAACCTAGATTAGGTGAAATTCTTTTCTTACACAGTAAGACCAATCGGCAAACTCTTAGCTTAGAAAAAACTTATTGGTACATGACGGGGTTCAAACTTGGACTGCCGGAATGGGAGTCCGGAGCGATAAATGCAAGAGCAAGGTTCTAAAATATTTAGTGATTTCAAACAGATAAATAGGCACGCACTTCGTATTACTAAATTCTAAACGGGATAGTTAACAGATTTTGTACGGGTAAAACCGTACATATTACTTGAAAATTAAAAAAAATACAATTGCCGTTCAATGTTCTCAAGAGAAATCCTTACAATAACAATCTTGATTTGAGCATCTATGAGCATACCGCACTCGCTGCGGGTCAGAGCCCTTTCACTTTCCTGTGTCAGGTCATTGACTAGCATTATTTAAACCGAGGATTACGGCTGACGTAACATGAATAATGTCATTAGCGAAATAAATCTGTGGCCATTGTTGTACGTCTGATGGTCCGCTGATCGGTAGAATAAAAATATCCTCCTGTACCGTTCTTTTTAGGATTCCGTTTTTTTTTTATGTTATAGAGGACTAACGAGCAGTCGGGACTTTTGTATGACCACAGACGCCCATAAACGTTAATGATGATGCGTCGTCATTCTTCCTTCCACACCAATAGGCCTCCGATTATTCTCAAACCGTTCGGAACTCTACGGCGAGTCTGGTCACTTTACGGCGCTATAATGTGCGCGAGAGTACACACAACAGCATGGCACTAAATAGATCTGCACTAACTCTTGTTAAACTCTTTCTGTACCTGAACAGCTGGATGGAACCCTTAAGGGGTCATTTTGTTTTCTGTCTGTCCGCTGTCTGAAGCGCGAGACCAGATCATACTGAAATATATATCAAATGTTAGCGTCTGCAATATCTTTCTTCACCTCTAATTCACAGGAAAAACAACACAGTTTTAAAGCAATATAATAGATTATTATTGTTAATATATATAAGCTGTTTATACGCATATTCTCTATCTGCTATGAAATAAACTACAAATATAAACTTATATTTGTAGTTTATTTCATAGAAAACGAACATATGCGCAACCTACAGAACCCTCCGTGTGTGAATCTGGCTAGCACTTGGGTATTTTTGTAGTAAGGGGTACACGAGCAGACGGAGCTTTTTGACGTCATATTTCCAATGATGCAGGGTACCTCATCACTTAGCTCAACGTCACGTTTAATGTGGTTTATAGGGACCGTTGATGGGCTGAAATCGGGGAATGATAAAGAAAAAGAAAGAAAGTACATCTACATTTCAAGGTGGTGTCAAGAGTCTTCGCAGCGGGCGTGTCTGTATAAAGAGACTAATGAATGTGGAGGGGGCAAGGCAGGTATGTGATGTGTGGCATTCCGTTCTCCCTGTTCTACATCATTAGGGAGCTGGCGTGACGATGTGTTGTTGTTGCTATTTACATTTCACAAACAATAGACATACAGATTATTGTATAAACTGACTGCCTCGTTGGTCTACTAAGCATGTTCAGCCATAAACGTGAGGTACCGGCTTCAAATCCCGGATCGAAACATACAACAAATGCTGTTGGGATATTTGAAATTCTAACAATTTTTCGGAGGGGTTTGGTGGTGTTACTCCCACGTGATTCTGAGAGCACGTTAAGCCGTCGGTCCTGCGGCTGATTTCCCTCCGGCCGTGTCGAAGTGCTGTCCCATTTGCATAGGAGAATGAGGGAACAGGGAGTGCCCTTGTGTCTGCATACTGTGCACTATAATATGTTCTGCGCAGTTGGCTAGTCTCTACAGAGGTGGCGGCTATGGCCGAAATTCGACTTGCCATGAAATTATCCTGATCCCCCCCCCCTCCTTGTGCAGCGGCATGACACAGCATCACCAACGTGATAAGCAAGCATAGATGAGCTTCCTTTCACAAGATACGAAAGTCATGCGACAATGGTATTATAATGAGCGCCACAAGTGATTGATGACCAAGAGCGAGCGTAGCGGGGCTCAGAGTGGTTCTGTATGATACTGTACAACGACAACACACCTTCATACCAGTTCCGTGTTGGAGAGGACAGAGAGGAACGACAGCATGCATACTAGCTTCACTAGGTAGTGTATAGTACATTGCTGCATTGTATCCGAATTGGGCTGACATGACCGGGGAGATGCGCCGCTGTTTCTATCTTCACTTACTCATGTCACTCTCTCCACTTCTTTGTAACTCTCTCTCTCTCTCTCTCTCTCTCTCTTTATATCTTAACGTACTTATACCACCCTCTCGACTTCGGTGTAACTCTCTCTTTCTTTCTATCTTCACTTACTCATATCGCCCTCTCCATTTCTTTGTAACTCTCTCTCTCTCTCTCTCTTTCTCTTTCTATCTTTTCCGACTTATTTACCCTCTCAACTTCCGTGTAACTCTCTCTTTCTTTCTATCTACACCTACTCATATCGCCCTCTCCACTTTCTTGGAACTCTCTTTCTATCTACACACTTATACCTCACACTACAAACTTATACCTCTCAACATTGTCCACCTCTTTATGCCGTAACTCTCTCGTGGTGTATTCACCAGCTTGCTCCCCAAGCCAAGGCTGCATAAAAAAGTTTTACTTCAAAAATATCGTACAGCGTTTTTGCATCCACCCATTGGGTCTCCGTGCGGTAACTTATGAAGTAACCGAACACTTGCCACCTGACCGGGTCGCCGGAGCAGCGAGAGTGGAAAGTTTAACCGTGACCGTCACGCTTGTGGCACGTGCGTGGAGGGGTGGGGGTTCTCACACCGTATTGGATCATTATCCTCATCATCAGCAAGAGGCAGTGTCATATTGTATATGTATGGATGGTGGGAAACACGTCTTCGTGACAACTGCGGATGATTATGGCCGTCTGTAGTCATCTCCGTGTGCTACCAGATATGTCGTTTTGTACATGAACAGACCTACGAGTGTGCTACACGAATTGAACATATGTAGTCTGCAGGGGCGGGAGCAACAGCCCCGCCAACCAGTAGTAGATAACTCTGTAAAAGAAAGATGGCGCTACAGCTCACATATGCTTAAGAATGGAACGATATAATACGTTGAACATATTTTTCATATTATGTTTCTCAGATTATTCTGAGGACGCACTACATTGTTCGGTATTGGAATGTGCCCGAAGTGGCCATAGGCTTGCCGCCTGTGACGTTATGGACCTCAGTATCTTGGCTAGTCGTGGGGGTGCTAGTATATCTACTGGACTTACGGGTTGTGGATGTACTAGCACACCTCTGCCTACCTCTTCGGGTATTATAGGTGTGAAGGTACTTTTTTTATAGCATAGGAGCACAAAGTAGCTAAGGTTGCCATTTGGTAGCCTTATGCATCAAGTTCTCTACATCTCCCAATGGTCCGGAATGAAAACCACAAGAAACAATAGAGTGACTGTGAGAAAAGATAACCATCACCTTTAAGGCAGTATCATGTGTGGTTAACCCCTCCGGTCGTGCCGGCCCAACTCAGCTGCAATGCCGAGGGCACGGACAATGAACTGATGATGAGTATTGCCCAAATTGTTCCATAAGCTCACGTACAGATTTCTCTAATCGCTTGTAAATTCGTAGAAAGTTTTTCTTTTCACACACTCATTGTTCATTCGAGCAATCGAGTCTAATAGTGAGCAAAGCATGTCAGAGACCAAGTATTGCTCTTGGTCTTATTAATATAAAGATAGCCTTGGTTAGGGTTTAGCTTTAGTATAAATATTTTTTTCAATAGAATAGAGCGGCTAGCAATCAGAGCAATTTTACGACTACCGACGCCCATGGGCATACACTGTATATAAATAACTATAAATATTATGCCGATGCGTTGCCTTCTTTCCCAGATCTCATGCTAGTCTTGTGCTCACTAGAACTTGGTTTAGATAAACTACGAATCGTTCTTGGTCTTACATTTATTCATCACATCCAAGCCTGTAACGCCAAGGCTCATCACTAGAGTAATTTTTTTTTATAGCAACATTTAATTACTTTTTAAATTTACATTATTTAATAATGTTTTGATTATGTTAATTTGTAAGAATGTTAAGTACCTCATTGTTGTAATTGTTGTGGGTACACGAGGAGGGCATAAAGAGATATGCTGTACGGTGCTGTGCTCAGTTTTAATCGCTTTTTTATAGTACATGACAATACCACCAACAGCTGAGGCATTTTGTTGATTACCGTTTCCATTCCATTCTAATATATTCCATCCCATTCTTTTTCATTTAGCGAAGAAATATACACTGCCCCCGCTCCTGGGTGAAATCCAGTGGATGCCCAGGGCTCGCAGATGGACCGAATACCCAGTAAACCCCACGGGTGCTGTAAACTGAGGTATACCGAATTTATCAACATGAAGGCACATTCCATTCCATTCTATTCTACTTTAATCTATCTACTCTTAATCTCAGGAACATATGGTTCGATTTGCAGTGCTACTTCCGTGTTAGATAGTCCTTTCACCGAGGCCTTTACACAGTGACAAATAGGAGTGAAACCGCTTAACGCTACTAGTCTTGAGCTATTTTAATATGTGTTCGTCAGATTTCAATGAAAGTTTCTCAGGTATCGGGGACGGGAAACGCTTAGCCCTGTACCCTGGTTTCACACGGAGACAAAGACCGCCACGCTTCGCTAGAGAATTACCTGTTGTCATGATAAGGCAATCAATTTGCAATGTTCCAGTTACTATGGCCACCAGGAACCTAAGAATGAAATACGTTCTTAAGGTGTAAATTCCAATTGTTTGTCCAAGCTGACACACATATTTTATACCCGGCCGATTGATAACTGGCCGAAAATACGAACTTAAAAAAAGATAGACAAGTAAAATTTGTTACATTATATTCTACCATCTTTTCAAAAAAAGAACGCCAAATTTGAATTTATACGAACTGATAGAATTTTTTGTGAGCGGACCTAGAACTTTCTCTGTAGTAAATTTTCTCAACAACGGAAAGAAACGAAATTCGTGCGGTCATAAAATTTTACGTTCTAAAAGGGAAAACAGCAACACAGATTAAAATCGAGCTGGACAGTGTTTTAGGAAATACATCCTTGCATAGAGTACACAACTGGGTAACTGATTTTAAATGTGGGAGACAGACCTGCGAAGTCGACAACAGGTCTGGCCGTCCAAATAAAGTCACGAATTCGAACATTATCAAAAAGATTCCAAAAATCGCCTTGAATGATCAGTGCTTAAAGTTGCGGCAGATAGCAGAGATGATTAGCATTTCCCCTGAAAGCGTTTTTAACATTTTATACCAACATTTTCGAACGAATAAGCTTTATGCCGCGTTTGCTCCCTGTTAACCAAAAACAACGTCGAGTGGACGATGCGTCGGAGTGTTGGGCGCGATATTAATGAGTGTTTGCGGCGTTATGTGACAGTAGATGAAACATGGATACATCATTATACTCCTGAAATAAAAACAATGTAAGCAGTGGACTGAGAGCGGAAAGCCTGCGCCAAAGTAAGCAAAAACAGTTTTGTCGGCTGGCCGGCCGGTGATGGCGACTGTTTTCTGGGATGCTCGAGGGATTATTTTGGTACTGGCCCCTGGCGACTTGCATTTATTCCCGAGTATCAAGAAATCGTTAAGTGGCTGAAGATATTCATCAAATGATGAAATTATTCCCGCTGTAGACGAGTATTTTGAGGCGTTAGAGAAAACATTTTATCAAACTGGTGTAACGGCATTGGAGAAGCGTTGGGCTAAATGCATCGAGGTAGGAGGAAACTACGTTGAAAAAGAAAGTTCGGATACTTATCAATTACCCCTCGTAACATAATTACGAACTTAACACTTGCGCATAAAGAAAATGCTTGCTTGCGGCTTCAAAGAGACGTCCCAAACCTAGACATTTTTCTTCGTTACTGTCTTATAGAGATAGAAATAGAAACTGGAGTAGAAACACATTTATTCTTCAATTGTTTGTTACGCTGTGAATCGAAGAGTAGCCCAACACAGTCTCATTGAATTGCTATGAGTGCTCAAAGTAATGCGAGAATAAGTTCGAGGTTCCCCTCTGTTACAATTTATGTTAAAATAAAAGGACTATTAGGGGTAAAGAGACTATAAAGATTTAGTTAAACTTTCATATACATTTATTCAATCGTTGTCTCACACACAACAATCCAGGACAGACTTAAAATAGTACAAGAACAACAATGGGATTAATGCAGTCTTATCTGTCAGTTGCCCGATGGTCCTTTGTATATATATAATTATTGTTCCATAACCACTCCTTGTGACGGATTGTCCTTCATTCCTTATATTCAGTATTTGAAGAATATAGTTCTATTAGATCTTCATATTACATCTCAATTTACTAAACAAAAGAAAAAAAAAGAAGAAAAAGAAAGGAACACACAACCAATAAGATTCCCATTCGTTGGCTTCATGAGCCAATTAAAATTAGGCAAGATGTGAAGTCCGTTACAATTAAATAGAATTTAACATTCAACTTTCAAACGTGGCATATACTATTCAAACTAAAACTTTATTGATACTTTTATGACTACCAACGGCCATAAATATTTACTATGCCGATGCGTTGCCCTCCTTTTTCCTCCCCCCTCCCCCCCAATGGGCCAACGGCTACTCACAAACCACATGAAACGTGACACGGAAGATGTCGCTCTACGCCGGTATCATGTGAGCGAGAGATACCTTCCCTGGTCGTGCTGGTTCTAAGTTTTGTAATAGGTAATGGTAGCATGACACTACCTCCTATAAAACTTACAAAAAGGGTCAGGATATGTTAAGATGAAGTAATATTTTATGACTAAACTGGTGAATACGGGGGTGGATCGAAAAATATTCGGCCTAATCAAGAAAATAAGCTCGTACAAAATCAGTTATATTTTTGTTTTTCTACATAATCGACATCAAGTTCAAAACACTTTTGTCATCTCCCATTTAAAGCATTTAGACCGTTGGATAAAAATGGTTCTTCCTTAGTGTCAAAATATGCGTCTACTGCTGTTTTGACCTCGTCGCTTGTCGAAAATCTTGGACATCCCACGTGCTTTTTTAGGTTAGGGAACTGAAAGAAGTCTGACGGTGCCAAATCAGGTGAATAAGGTGGATGTGGTAATGGTTAAAAGCCACAGTTGTGGATTTCAGCCATTTAATGCAGGCGTGTGAGCACGGGCGTTATCTTGATGAAACTTGACTTTTCTTCTGAGCATTACTGGACGCTTTTCTTTTATTTCCTCTCGCAATCGACTTAGCAAGACACAATAGTAATCAGTTAATAGCCTGACCCCTTTCAAGATAATCAATCATACTCACACCCTCTGCGTTCTAGAATAGTGAAGCCATTAACTTATTTCCCGACAAAATCACCTCAGCCTAAAAATTAGGGGGTGGTGAACCAGGTCTTGTCACTGTTACGATTGTTGTTTTGTTTCTGGCGTACAATAATGAACCCATCTGCACGTCAAGTAGTCAATTGCGTCCCACCTCACAGTCACCTTGTGGAAACCCAATCCATTGACTATGATGTTTTGGGTTCGTTCATGACAGACACCTATAATCTCGGCTATCTCTCTGATTTTTAATCTGCTGTCTCCCATAATTAAATCAAGTATTTTTTAATATTTTCGTCAGTAGTGGACGTCGAAGGCCTGCCAGAGCGGGGTTCATCTTTCACACTCTCTCTACCATGCTTGACTACTGCTATCCATATTTTGAAGGATGAATAAGACGGTGCAGAATTTCCTAAAGTTCTGACCGTATCGTCATGATGGATGGCTTTCGGTGATAGCCCCTTCTTGTGGAGGTACTCAATGACGGCACGCTGCTCGATTTGCTCCATTTGCAGAAATTATCTCCGATTGCTTTGTTGAAAACTTAAAAAAATGACAACTAATTGTCGCACACGTTTCGAACTTCACACAATTAACTAGTCTGAACAAAACTAAATAATGCGGGTAGATTTGATTTTTAGAATTGAATGAACCTGTGTTAGGCTGAGTATTTTTCCATCCACCCTCGCGTTTTTCTAGTGTTACCATACCATTCTAGTATTACCTCTTCTAGTCGTAGCGTCACGACACACAGCCGCCTCGACCAATGGACTATTCAACACATATTTTTTTTTCAATTTGGGCCACTGACATTGACGCACTAAAACAAACAAACAAATTCTTCAGCTCTATATTATTAGTATAGAAGACACGTTCCTCTATTGGCTATTCTCTGCGATCTCTTCGCACTCGACACCACACACTTTGAGAGCCACTGCCACAGACAATATTGGCACAGTAACATGCCGATCTGTGTTAATTACAAGAACTGCTTACCACTATCTTGTGTTTAGTGATTTATGTGAATGAAGGGAACAAAGATAATGAAATTAGATAACTATTTAGGTAGGTATTAATATTGCGGGTGAAAATGACAGGAGGGCAACGCATCTGTGTAACAATCATGCGAATGTCCATGGGCGTCGGTGGTCACCAAAGGGATCCGATTTCTCGTTTGCCCCCTTATGCTACAAAAAAAAAACAAGTCGGCATTGTAACTGTTTTCTTTTATATGAAAGCTACTTTTATGGGGAAGGTTATAGGTTATATACCATGACGCTGCGACCGATAGGAGTGGAGTTACGCGGGTGAAACCGTAGGGCATTGCTAGTAATACTACAAATAAATCAGTGACTTCTTTGATCTTTATGCAAACGTAAGCACGTGTTAATAAGTGACCTCGTGAAGAACACATTCCTACCCTCGGTATACGGATGTTTATGGGCATCCCGGATTACTTACCATCAGGTGATGCGCATAGCAACGAATGGAATCCACGATATCAATGAACACTCTCTTGTACTTCTAAATATAAAACGCACAGACGAACATACAATTTTCTACTTCTTCAAACCGGACCTATGGGTAGAGTCAGCAAGAAAAGTACAAAAATAAAATTCTAACATCATCATCATCAGCCAGCAGACGTCTACTGTTAGACGAGCCTCCCTCACGGGACTTGGTGCTCACCAATTCACGGTCGCCAGCTGCTTCCATCGGTTCCCCGCGAACTTGACCTGGTCATCAGTCAAACGAGTGAGAAGACATAACTATGTATCAGTCAAACGGATGGAATAATACTCTATCTGGATCCGATTCCCAGCCCGACCTGGGAATCGGATCCAGATAGAGTAGAGAGGGAGATAACTGTTATGAAATGTTTGTCAGATTATTCTGAGCACGAATTACATTGTCCGGGATTGGAATCTGCCTGAAGTGGCCATAGGCTTGCCACCTATGACATCATGGGCCTCAGTACATTGGCTAGTCGTGGGTGTGCTAGTATATCTACTGGACTTACGAGATGTGGATACTATCACAACTCTGCCTCTCTTCAGGGACAACGGGCGTGAAGGTACATTCAACTCGATGAAGGAAATCATCTTTATTTGGATATAAAGTATTTTATGTGTACATCTGCGGCAAATTGCATCTAAGCCTGTTCAGTAAAACATACACACAAATATTCACAGTTACAATTACGAGAATCCTAATATCTATTACGTTTATCCTAATGGATGATTTTTCAATCGAGCCTTGTCGATTTTGGAATGATACTTTTAAAGTTATAACAGAGCGCTTGTGCAAGTGAGAGTATTTAGAGACAGGTTAGCACATGGTGGTTTCCTCCTTATTAATGTACTAGCCGTCCATCTTCGCAAGGACATTCCACGAAATATAGCGGAAGGAGGGCGTATTATATATGGCAGTGCTGTGACGTTTATGAAATCCCGACTGCAGGACTGCTAAAATGTTGTACTTTTCGATGAATGCTTTTAGCTTCTAATCTTTTCTATTAGAAACTAGAACTTTAGAACTAGGCTTGAAATCTCTTAATTCGGCCTTATTGTCTTATTTTGCTAAAGGCTTAACGATAGCTGTGCGCCAATACTCAAAGAAGGTGCCACTAGCAATAGACTTGTTGATAACATCTGTGATTGAGACCAGATGTGTGAATGTTAGTGTAGATATAGTTAATTATAAATTAAAATTGAATTTAGATCTCTAAAATCGAAAAGATCCATTCTATTTCGCATACAGTTTGATTGTATTGAAGTAAAACCTTAATGTAGGTACTTGAATATATACAAAGTGGCATTGTCACTTACGTGTATTGCACGAGTATATTCACATGAGGATACTGCAATGTGTGTGTCGTTTTATTTATTTAAAATAATAAAATCGAATGCATATTATATTAAAATATTAGCTTTCTGCACATCTTCACTATGTAACGTTTAACTGTACCCAATTTAATAATCTATGCGCTCATTTAATTGAAAAAGGGATGGGAATTGTTCTCTTTTATAAAGATGACAGGAGAACCTCCGCTAGTCCGATTCAATAGCAAATGCAAATGGAAATACATTGCCAAAAAACGAATATTCCATAAAATATTGTTTTAATTTGCTGACGATACGCAGTACTGAATTCATCCGCCGTATAGAAACTTGATGTAATGACATCTCAGGCAGCGGACGGCTATCCTCGTTCGATTACTGCATGCTTTATACTCGCGATAGGGATTTATTCCTCCTGGCCAGTAGCGTGTCTGTAATATCGTCTTGTCTATGTTTAGGGCTATAGGTCAATTCACCCCTGTCGGGCCCTAATGGTTCGGTCCCTTCTGTCATCCAGTATAGTGAACTTCAACCCCGATCATGAGTCAATCCCATCGTTCACTTCAACACTGTAGCCACTTGGGATGTCGCCAGCTGTCCCCGTCGTCAGGAACGGGAGATCTCGCAGTCCAGCTTTCACTTCAACACTGTAGCCATTTGGGATATCGCCAGCTGTCCCCGTCGTCAGGAACGGGAGATCTCGCAGTCCAGCTTTCGCTTTTGTGGCTAATTAAATAAGTGTTATAAATCATGTCGGGATGCATCTCTCCCGCCAGCGGTAGTGGATAGTTAGAAACCGAGTCTCGGCGCCCAACGAGCACTTATAGGGCCATAGGCACCCGATGTAAGTATACTGGACTTGTCTTTGCTTTAAAGATTTACAATCAGGACGGAAAGAAAAGAAAACGAGCAATCGTAGCCTTTTGATGACTACCGGCGCCCATGAACATTCGCATGATTACTACACAAATGCGTTGTCCCGCTATCTCACCCTCCCCCCGTGCCACCGGCTACTCAGCGGTATCATGTAAGCGAGAGGTACTTGCCCAGTGGTGTATGGTGAGTCAGTGTACACAGACGGAGGAAATGCTCCACCTGTGCACACTGACAGGGGTGAAGGAGTGCAGCGCATTTGCATAAACTGTGCTGATGATAATGCCCGTCGATGTTCACCAAATGTCTACGATTTCTTTTTTCCCTCTGTTCTACATAAAAATAAATTGCTTAGCTATATGAACCCATAAACATCTGTACAAGAAAAAATGTAATAAAATTGCGTCCTCCGTCTACCTCCACCCTCCACACGATGGACTTACATACGTACAATTACTTCCAGTAGGAGGTACTGAGAAACCATCACGGGAGCCACCTGGGAGGTACCTCCCGCTCACATGTTACCGACGTAAATTGATCGCTTCGCTCTCGCGTTTCGTGCGACCTGTGAGAAGCCGGTGGCGCATTGGAAAGGATAGGAGGACGACGCATTTGCATACATATTATGTGGCTGTTTGTGGGCCTCGTTGGTTATTAAAAGTCTCCTTTTGTCCCCCTATATGTATTATAAAGAAAATACAAACATTAACTTAACGTATTATTCTCATAGACATAATGTGGACAGCGAAGAGAAGTCAAAAACACGGCCTTGTAATTGGAAAGGGACAAGAAATGTAAGTAACACCCTCTGTCTGACGTTTTTCACAAATTTGTCTATGCGCAATGCACATGCGAGATTAGATAGACAAAGATAGTACTGATTTCTCATCTTCCTTCTCTATTCACCAAGAGGTCCAGTCGCTTTCATTACATAGCTGCCTATGGCACCCTTCTGGATCTATATTGTGAATTCTCTCTAATTTCTATGATGACTCCACCTGTAGACAATTTAACGCACTACTAACTACTATATGCGCCACTAGATGTCACTAGTACCATTAGCAAACGGCGGTGATTCATAAGGTTACGCAATTTTTTCATAGATGTCCCTATTTCATACGCACTAACTATATATACTTATACTAAATAATATTTCTTTATACTACTCATTTATTATTATAAAATTGGATCCAAATTTAGCTATACATAATCACATTTTATTCTGAGGTCTATTATGAATTTTCTAAAATATTCTGATGCCTTTTTCAATGTTTATGCGTACATGCGAAATTCATATTTACTTATCATTCATACATTTATTATTCTGCATATCGTACCGGCCAGCTCCGCACGCGTCACCCTTGGTTGTGTCCCCACTAATATTAATATCGAGTCCCGTAACTTTGTCTGGAACGGAAGTTATTTCTGATCCCGTAATTAGTAGTCCCGAACTGGACAGTCCTCTCCCGAACGTTGACAACGTTGGCCCTCTGCTTGCTCCTCGAGAATGTCTTCGATATGACCTCGTACGCCACTGGCACGGCGAAGAACAGTATAAAGTCGAACCCAGATATGAGAGTGAAGCCCAAAATCAAGCCGAGAAGACCGCCGAAGGCAGCTGCAAGTAAATTTAATAATTAGTAACGTAACATAAATAACTTAATAGGTAGATATTAAACATCTGAAATTGGAACCATTTTCTACTAGTCATAATTACGGTGTGTGCCCCAAGACAAGGTTTATCCCGTCGGGCTCTCTACGATCCTATAAAAGGGTCATAGTGGTTACCGCTGTCAATTCTGGAGACACAGTAGAACCAGCGTTGGGAACGAGAGGTGGACCAAACCCGTAATAAAAAAATTATGTTGTATATGTCACTGAAGCTACTAAACCGAGTTTAGTGAAATTTCGTTCACATGTCTTTGTCAAACATAAAATATAGGCTAGATTTCTTGCAATTCTTCTGTCAACAGCAACGGGTAACCAATTTGGTAAGCTAATTACATTATATAAAAATTAATTAGTTAAAGTTTAACACTTTAATCGTAGATTATCGAGGAACATATCTTAAATTTTGTTTTACTAGTTCATTTTATTACAAATTATTATCCAATGTCCAAAAATATAAATCCATTGGATTAAAAAGAAATGAGATGTCTAATGCGATGTCATGGGACTCCCGGTTGGAGTCCCTTTCGATTAATTAGTGAGTGAATTATAATATATATTTTTAATATTTATTATGTAAAAAGACGTGTATAAACTTGTTTTGTTAAACAGAAATAATCGTCGCGAGACTACATTGTTTCATGTAAAATAGAAAGACATAATGAAAGAAATTGGCTCTCTATGAGAGAGAGAGAAAGAGAGAGACAGAGAAACATGCGCACGTTGTGCGGCTTACTACAATATAGCAAAAAGTCGTGACAACTCTTTGGCTGGTTTTTTCCGTGTAGCCTCCTTCCTGGCGCGCGATAACGAATTTCGTTCTAAAAATTATAATGATAATCTAAAGCCAAGAACTTTGCAGTGTTCGGCCCGTGGCTTAGCGGCTTAGCGTGCTCCGAGGGACAGGGGACCCCTGTCCATCGGAGAGCACACTAAGCCGCCGGTTCTATTCGGTCGTGTCGAACTGCCGTTACATCGAAATAGGACAGTGCAGTTATAAAATAAATTCCCCGAAAGCTGTACAATATTATCGATATTTATTAATCTACTCTCTCTACGGCTACGACTCTCACCACTGGACCAAGCTGGTCCCGTGGAAGGTTCTAGTACGTAATTTATTAATGTACCAGTCCGCCCGTGTTTTCTACGGGCCAAGCCAGGGCGGATCGCTAGTTGACCATACGCACCCAAGATGTTTTGCCAGTTCAGGTAGGCGTCGCGGCGGTACCTCGTAGAGACCAGGTCGTTGAAGAATACGTTCAGCACGGAGCGGTTCTGTAGGTCTATGTTGTCACTGAAACAGAAATCACCATATATACCAGGGTCCAACAGTTATACAATGAAACCTTCCTCGGGAACCGCTCTACCCATCGGTGAAAATCCATTCACTAGAACGACGTAATTTGGGTACTTTCTTATTTAACATTTATTAGATATGAATTACTAGCACCACCCCGCGGTTTCACCCGCGTGACTCCGGCACTATTACTCATAACGTCATGGTGTATAGCCTATAGACTTCCGTTATAAATGGACTATTCAACAAAAAAAACAATTTAACAATTCGCGCCAGTAATTCCGGAGATTTCTTTTAAAGAATAAAGGGGGTGGCAAACGAGCAATCGAGCCTTTTTACGACTACCGATGCCCATGGACATCCACATAAATGCGAAGCCGATGCGTTGCCCTCCTTCACCCTGCCCCAATGGGTCACCGGCTACTCACAAACCGCATGTTTATGAGTACTCGCAAAACATGTTAGCGAGAGGTATCTCCCCGGTCGTGCCGGCCCCATTCCGTTGCATAGGAGGATGTAGTGTCATGCACTATGCACGGCACTGCCTCCTCCTATGCAGCATGGCACTACCTCCTCCTAAATGGATATATTGAGTAGTACATACTAGAATGGAAGGCCGCTGATTGAAGAGTTGTGAGCCAGTTTCCCCAGAGCGACTTCCAGTCTGTAGTCATAGTGTTCACATTCCGGCAGGCAGTGTATTTTGGGACTGAAGCCTTCTGTCAGATCGCCAACAGCTGTGGGGCCTGTAACACACTTCTGCCTACAACATGCAAAATAATACAACTGTAAAAAGAATAACCGTCATAAAAGCCACAGCGGACTAGTGTTTAGCGCTCCGGACTTCCACTCGGTGGCCTGGGTTCGATCCCCGCCATTGTAGCAAAGATTTTACTGACTTGAGTACATTTTCTGAGTGCTCTTGCGGGGGGGGAAATGAATATAATAATTGCGTGTGTAGTTACACTAATTCGACCTAATCTAGGATTGGGCCTGAGTTATTCTCCTGAGTTGGGTATGGTATAGACATTTAGCAGACATATTTAATCCACACATTAAAAACACTTGTGTAAAATAGATAACTAAACACATACGAAGTAATTTCTCCACACAATCCATGTCATTGAAATTGCAGACGCGGTGATTGCCTGAAACATGCAAACGTTCAAATTAATGGTTAACTGTGGTTTAAATTTGTTATGTCAAAAAATCACAAAAATATCATAGTCATACATCAGTCTACTTTACGCGCATGCCTCAAAATTGTTTTTACAAAGTGCATAATATAACATGTGCACATCTTTTATACGGACGGTTTTGAGAGGCTGATACACAGGTTCTTGGTATTTTTACAAATCTATGTAATCATGAGACAAATTGTCGCTTATTTAAAATGGCTAACGAAGGTCCTGTGTGCTTGCGTCATTGTTACTTTGCAGCCACAACCGTCGCAAAGTTGCGGATACGTTGTCGCACTTCGTGCGGCTTATGAGTTTTCATGCATGATCATCATACGGATACCTATGTCCGTTGGCAGCCAACGAGCTGCGCTTTTTCTGTTATAGGACACACACGCACGCACGCACGCACGCACGCACGCATCCACGCACGCACGCACGCACGCACTCACGCACGCACAGACGCACGCACGCACGCACCCACGCACGCACGCACGTACGCACGCACGAACGCACGAACGCACGCACGCACACACATACACACACACGAGGAATCAGTAGTCGGAGCCTATAATAACTACCGACGTCCATAAACATTATAACAATTCAGTCCGATAACAGTTATGCAAATGTGTTGTTCTCTTTTCATCCTTCCCTCCAATGTGCGCTTGCACGCCTGCGCTCCTACTATAAGAAAAAAATACTGGCTCACCCCCTCATATAAAAAAAATGGCACCTTTAGTTGGGAAGTAGAAGGGGACACATTCGCAGTACCTCTTCATGACCTCAACCTTCTGCATCGCCATGCAGTTGTGAAAGGAATATTGTTGGAATGCGCCTATTTTTACCTGAAAAATTATTCAACCTTTAATTCAACCCTGCAAATTGAGCGAAGCCAAATGAACCGAGAGGGCTGACCGCTAACCAATTTTGACAAAAGAGGACTGAGGTGAATAAGAGGAGCTGATGGAGGCAAGGGATGAGAGTTGGAATATCATGGCACTACGATGGTTTTAGTGGACATTCAGCAACATCACATGCCGCGCCACACCATAAGGATGTTCTCCTAGGGCTGCACGAGAATACGCGTCATCATCAGCATTACCAAAAATGAATCAATGCTACTCAAACAAGATATGATACGCCTACCTCGTCATTATAATAACACTGCCGTTGTTCCGGCGAGAAGGCCTTGATCCCTGGTGTGGCATAGGTCCTCTCCGGAGACAGAGCTATGAGGACCTCAGAGCCGGGGTTCACCAACCGCACGGGGGAATCCAAGTCAGGCCAGTTGTATGCGTCGTCTATGAACACCTGGAACCAGTTACAAACTTACGTTTGTCTTAGTCAAACAAAATTATTGAAATACCCGCAAAGCAACAGAAACGTTTAGTATCAACTTATACAAGTTTGCTCGCTTTTACCAATAATAATACTATCTTTACCTACAGGATAGAATCAACACACTAAAAGACGTTGTAACCCTTTGACTGCCTAGTGTGGAGTGCCTCGTAATTTTAAGGTAACCAAATTCAACCAAAAATGGAAGGATATCCTCATTTTTCAACCCGGAGTCAGGAAGTTGGCGGTGTACACCTCCGTGTATTAATTTCTATGCGGTCATGACCGACTACTGTCCCATCAGAATGGGAAAACGAGGGAATACGTACAGCCTGCGAACACACTTTGGCACTATAATAATATGCCATTTGCCATCTAGTCACTCTGGAGATGGCACTGTATCCAAAATTCGCTTCCAGTTACTTATCTTACCTGATTTGTTTTTCTTATTTTTGGTACGAAATATAGCATTTTTCGTACTTACCAATGCTCCGAGCGATGCCACGGCACTGCTGTAGTAGTCCTCGCGGTTGGTGCGCAGCATCACCGTTAGCGCTGTCTGGTAGCCGCAGGATGCGACCCGGCGTGGCGACGTCGTGCGGACCAGTCCATTGTGACTGCGAAACAGAGGTAGATCGGTGCTCCATGCAGCTGATTCGGGCCGTTATATACGGTTTGTGAGTTTCCGCATGGCACTATTCCGTACTATTTTTTTTCTGTTAGTTTGGATCGACAACGGCTGCGACTATTTATCGTTTGAATACAGGCGGGTAGCCTGAGCGGCGAAAATCTGTAATTTTCGGCAGCCGCAATATATTTAATGAGGTGACAGGTGGATTTCGATTTCCTGACCAATAAAATGGAGATCAGGGCCCATTTTGAGGGGTGGGAAATGCATCTGCACGATAATATATCTATGGGTATCGGTAGTCGTGAAACGGATGGCTCGTTCGCCCCCTATGCTATAAAATAAGGTCTCGATAAATATGCGATAAGCCAATATCCAAGTGTCCTATTGCTGATAGATCAGCACAACACAAGGCTCCACCAGTGGCATTTAGACAATGGCGACATCTGCAGGGAAGCGGGGGATCATTTTCACACCTACCTTCAAGGCGAACGCCTGACCAAGTAAGATCAACTGTATAGAGGTTAACTTTTATCATAAATTCTTCAGAATTTGACCTCCCGTTATGAAAGCTTTCTCGAGGAAGTCCATCCAGGTTTTGTTGGACGATGCATAAAACAATTTTATAAACAAAAATGCATAGATTCATCAGTATTTGTCTTTCCAAAAAAACAAACTGAAATAAGATCTTATTCACCCTTCTGTTACATGGCCGGTTGGATAGTGCATCATCCCTGCGCCAATGGAACTCAGAACACTTACACAACATCGTGGCTGACGGCGTAGTAATTGAAGCTGCAGCACAGACTGTGGGACATCATGAGTGGCTGGAACAGCTGCTCACAGCGATACACCGTCGTCTTCCACATGCATCTCTCTAGTAAACTGCTGCAGGACGATGCTGGGGACAGCTAAAGAAGTTGGAAAAAAAGTCGAGCATAAGCATTAGCTATCCAGCATGTATGCTATTTTTCATAGCAACGTGCAAGCAGAGGTATTCGATGTCTACCAACGGCCATTAACATCCGCATATTTTTCGCATTATTATGTGTCCCAGACCTTACGGTTCTGCTAGACCAATTCATGGTACAAATACAAACTTTTCGTATGGATGCGACCTAGGAAAAGTAGAAGGTTCCTTCATTTGAGAACTAAATGAAATAAGAAAACAAACGATGGTGGTTTTTTCTGTAATACTATTTTTATTGTGTTTAGAGAGACCCATCCCAAGAATAAAACTGAGTGCACCCAAAGTCATGCCAAATTTTAGGATTTTAGTTGAACGGGAAGTACTCGTACCTTTAAATGGGAAGTATTGTTGATAAAAAGCATGGATGCCTCACTTTGTGATACTGTGTGTCTGAGTCTACTTTGTGACTGAGAATAAGTGTTACCACACCACACACCTGTTTAAATAGCGACTCAACACTGATGTCATTTAGGTCTAAAACGTCTTGCAGCAGGCGCAGGTTCCGTTTGAGGCCCTCGTCGCCGAAAGATTGTGAATGAATTATGGGAGCAAACCGAAGAGTCTTGAAAACAAAATCAGATGTCATGTTCAAAGGCAGTGTCCTGAAAAATAAACAAAATTAGGCCCAAATCACACCGAGATTGGAGCAGCGGGCAGCAAAGTTTCAGTGTCATGTAATTTTAAACTTTATAATCATTACTTGAACACATAGTGTCGCTTGAGAAAACTGAAAATGTCGCGCGGCCATCCTTCGCCAGTCATACCTATACAATTTGTCTTTGGCCGTCAATTCAAGGCTTTCGTGCAATTAGGACTACCAGGTCGCCGACCATCGAGCCGGACAGACCAGCCAATTTGTCCGAAAGTGTGTTTTGTTAAAAACTGGACATCCTAATTATTAGGGATTTTGTACCTTAGTATTAATACGACATACGAAAATGAACATTTAGAAAAAAAAAACTCGCTAGCTAATCATCTTTTCATAGTGCGAGACGACCAGTCTTATTTGAAAGCCCAACAAAAGCCCGACAGTTAATACATCGTTTATTTTGTCCAGACATGCATTGAGAGGCTACGTCCGGCCTTAGCCGGATGCCCGGCAACCCAACGCGCAATACACTGGAACTCTTCGCTGTCATTGTCATACTTTAAATGACGCTAAAATGCAATAGTTTTAATAAGTGTAAATCTCGAAGAAGGTACCACCGTCCTAGTTTACAATTAATAACATCAATCCAACGTGTTCATGTGTAGCTTGCGTATCAAGAATTAAAACTCTTATAAGAGATCCCTCTCTTATAAGAGTAGCAAGGGTCGGCAGGCAGAAAGATGGCGTTGTTACATCTCTGTGACTCGGAGAACAAGTTAGGTCTGAGATTTATATATTCCCAGTCGTGTCGGACTGTAGTTCCGTGGCACTATATATTTCCAGTCGTGTCGGACTGTAGTTCCGTGGCACTATATATTTCCAGTCGTGTCGGACTGTAGTTCCGTGGCACTATATATTCCCGGGGCACTATGACTAGTGGAGCCCGGGTCCACGGCCCCCCAAACTCTCCCCCTGTATCCGGCGCTGTCCACCCATTTTTATTGGGTAAATTTGTTTTTATGGTAGAGTTGGTAAACGAGAAACCGGTGCCTTTAGACAAGTACTGACAACCATGGATAACCGCTTCCTTCTCCTTTCTCCTAGCCGGTCCGACTATTCCACGACAGAACCGTACTTTACGACGAGGTACGGGGAGGTACGTCGTGCGCACTTAATTCGTTCGCAATGTAGCATGGCGCTACCGCTTACTACTCGCGTTAGCCCGGAGTCTTGAATTTTAAATGAGTGGTGTTGAATAAAATCTGACTAGTAACCTTGGTGGGATACATTCATTCTGATATGTATGGTTGGAGATTATAACTCTGAGAGTAACCCTGTAATGCGCTTTCGTCACGCACAGCTTTACTTTAAAGTAACATTCGTTGTTTGGGCGTAAACTAGTACCGTGTCAAAGCTAGGGCTATCTTTGTTTTTTTTTTAATAATATAGGGGGACAAACGAGGAATCGGAGCCTTTCAATTACTACCGACGCCACGACTACCGACGCCCATGAACATCAGCATTATTATACCGATGCCTTGCTCTCCTTTTCACCTCCCCACTGCCCCCAATGGGCTACCGGCTACAAGTCGCATGAAACGCAACAGACCGTTACCGTACCAAGTGAGCGAGAGGTACCTCCGCGGTCGTACCGGCCCAATTCCCTTGCATAGACGGATGTAGTGTCATGAAACATGCAATACCTCCTCATATGCAGCATGGCACTACTTCCTCATATGCAGCATGGCACTACTTCCTCATATGCAGCATGGCACTACTTCTTACTATACGCTGCTATCATATTGCAGTCAACAATGATTTACTCACACGTTATTGGAAAAAGCTCGCGCAGCCCGTCGAGATATGAGGTTCAGGTCGCAGATGGTGACCGCTGGGAAGGGGATATCCCATATGGCTCCTTGAGTGCTTTCTATAACCTGTAAGTGTTTGACGCCAATTGAAACCGACAGCAATTATATATTTTACCAAGAGATAGTGTTATGCTGTAGGTCTTGAGGGTTGGGCCGGCACCATTGAGGAGGCACAAAGTGACAGCTTCGCTGTCGTCGGTGCCAGTGGCCTATTGGAGAGAAGGAGGAAGGGAGGCAACGTATTTGCATAACTATTACACAGACGTTTCTCAACGTGGGCAGTTATCGAAAGTTGTACGATTGTCCCTATATAATATAACATAAAAATTATGTACCCAGCCAGCTTCAGTGTTATGATCAGTCTAGGAAGACCTTCAACTCAAACTGTCCAAGATGTAGCGGAATCTACAATCTGCATACATTGGACAAGTATAATGCACACAAATATGTTCCTCTACCCGGTACATCTCTTTCCATTTGCTGGAAGAGAGGGGGGTTTGTACCCCTTTAGTGGAACATATGTGCAGCCATCTTGTTTCGCGATGGCGTAAAAACGAGCAGACGTGTGAAGAGCTGGCTGTTATAACGTTCGTTAAAAAAACTCTCGTGCGAACGGGGCCCACTACTTAGTAATCCGCACTTTTCTTTATTGCTTAGCAAAAATAAGAAATTTAAATGATTGTACAAAGATTGGTTGGTTGTAAGCAGTGACACGTGACGCCCTTATTTCTTATCTGTCGGTATTTTGGTGTCATTATGTTCACAATCGTAAAGGTAACCACTCTCACATATTTCTCCCAAAAGTGCCAAAAAATGACTTAAGTACATTCAAAAATGAATGCGGAGACGGCAAAGCAGATATGCTAGGAGCGTGATATATGGCGCTCCGTTCTAAACGAAACTAGCTTGAAGATGTAGAAGAATAGAAAATGCATAGATTTAACTATGCAACATGAAAAGTATTTCATTGATTAATGCAAGTGAACAAAAAACGAACATGCGTAACATTGCAGAAAGGAAAAACTTATGCCTACTCCATTAGAGAACCCGCGTGAAAATGAGTTGCTGTTGTTGAAAAAGAGGCTGTTGTACTTCACAAAACTTACAGTCACTATGGGGTTCCTGGCGTACCACTGGTAGGCTTCCACCACACAAATAGACGCAAATACAACACTGATCACCACGGCTGCAGCCCAAACACACCTGACAAGAAAATAATAATAGTTATAAAAATAAAAAATAAATAATATAGAATAAATTTATTTCAGACTTAACATCTATAAGCTGTTAGTAGAAAAAATAGTTATGAAAATAAAAAATAAATAATATGGAATAAATTTATTTCAGACTTTACATCTCTAAGCTGTCAGTAGAAAAAATAGTTATAAAAATAAAAAATAAATAATATAGAATAAATTTATTTCAGACTTAACATCTATAAGCTGTTAGTAGAAAAAATAGTTATAAAAATAAAAAATAAATAATATAGAATAAATTTATTTCAGACTTAACATCTATAAGCTGTTAGTAGAAAAACATATTTAAAAAACATGGAGAGAAATAACTTAAATCTATGTTAATACAAAATGTACTTTTTGATTCATTAATTTATTCATTTATTACACCCAAAATAGTGCACATACAAGATGACTGTGCACCCAATGATGCACAATTGTGCCTTTCGCTAATGACAATCAGAATAGTGTTGGTACTCATAATAATAATAATAATAATATCTGTGGACTTATCACACCACGTCAGCCCAGCCCTGTGTTAAGTACCGTAAGGACTTGTGTTGCAGGTACTAGACAACGCAAACATATTAAACATTGTTATAAATTTAAGAAATTTTTAATTTATTATAGAAATACATATACAAATATCCTTGACCCAGGCGGGATTCGAACCAGCGCCATCTGGCGTAACACGCGGGCTAGCCGTTACCAACTGCACCAGCCGGTCGTGAAGTATACCTTCTAAAGCGAGTGCAATAGGGGCAGCCATTGTTCAGGTTCCCCAAAACTACAAATCAACAGAACACCTCGACGGTCAGTAGATCACCAACACCCCCGCAGCAGGGCTGCCCTGCATCACAGGACAACAACGTCAAATTTGGGACACTTCAAGAGGTTTCGCACCTAGCCTCCTCTTGCTCTTATGACGAAGACATGACTACTTATAAGAAACTACAAAGATGCCACTTCGGTTCAATTGGCTTCGCCCAATATGTCTGGATTCAACACCACCGCCAGGACGAAGCTTGAATTGTGGTGGAAAAGAGCCATAGGGCGTCTACTTACGGGCATTTTCAATGTATTAATTAAATGCATTTTCAATGTTCTGTCTATTGACATTTAAATATTTGTACTTATGTAGTAATTACAGCTGACTGTCTGTAGATTGAATTGGCTACTAGCGTAGAATTTTCACATGAGTTCCATATGAACTGTGTTAATGTTCTATCGCCAGTATTGACCACATCCGTCGATAGATTTAGTAAGAGGTAGTGCCGCATTGTATCTGAATTGTGCTGAGACGTTCTGGGAGATACCTCTCGCTTACGCGGTACCGCCGTAGAGAGACAATTATACTATCACACTTCGTGGATTTGTAGCCGGTGCCCAATGAGGGGAGGGCGATGCTCACACCAAGATAAGTATGATTCGAATGTCTATGGGTGCCGGTCAAAAGATAGCTTCGACTGGTCGTTTAACCCCTTATGCTATAAAATTGCGGACGACCAGAACGACAGAAGAAGTCGTGTCCCAAGGACATAGCATAAATAGTAGACCGCATAAGTAGAGAGAGGAGAGAGTAGGTCACTCAACTACGCTTTAGGCTTTTAGTTTTTAATTGGCTTTTAACATACTAGAAACTACGTTAGAATTTTTCAATGTTCACATTTTGAAATTAATGACAAGCGGCCTCGTGGTTTGACCTGTATAACATCTTCATCCGTACAAAATTCACCCTGTTTTACTCCCTTAGGGGTTGAATTTGTAAAAAAAATTGTGTGTACATATTTACACGCGTAAAAGTTATAATTCTTAGGCGTAGCAAGACAAATATCTTTTTAAAAATTGTATCTTTCGCCCTTATTCTACGCTTGTAGAGAAAACGACACTAACAATATAAAAAAGGTATACAGGAGAAACTAAAATGTGGACTATAGCTAACTTCAGGGTATCGGTTTAACGTGGCTCGCGCGCACCGTGAAAATTTACTCTCATCATTTTTAATGAACAAAAATGAAATGAAAGGAAGTATAACTCCGAAATACTTTCTTAGTGTTCACTCACATCGAGAAAGGAACCTCTGTACCAAATTGCAAGCTATAGGTACAGTAGTTTTGGTCGTGTAATTGAGTTTTTTAAGCCCGTCGCGTCTGCCCTTTATAATTCACTAGCATCACCTCGTGGTTTTAGCCGTATAACTCCGGTCCTATTAGTCGCAGCGTCATGATATATAGCCCATATATAATTCAAGTCGGGCTAATAGTTCCTGAGACTAGCGCGTTCACACAAACAAACATATACCATGACGCTACGACTAATAGGACCGGAGTTAGCGGGTGAAAACGCGGGTCAGAGGATCGGAGACTCTTAAAAACGTCTTAAAAGACGTTGCAGAACATATCGTATCCGACGTAGTTTTCTTTGTGATACTTACGCGCTTGAATAAATAAACAAACTTTATATAATTTATCTATAATTATTTATTTTGCAATTTACACTTACGACCGGTTTTAACTTATCAACAAGGGGTAAAACGATAATGATTTTACCTGATGATGATAAGTCGAATTCGGTCGTAAATTTTACATTTACAAATAAAGACAATAACAACAAAAAATAATTTGACAAATAAAGAATTGTGGAAAAAGTTTATAAAGATTATTTATTTATTCAAGTGTTAACACGAATTTCCATCAAGAAGAGACACTACATTCAATCAACTAGATACTTATGCGCTTTTCTGAGAAAACGCACTTGACAAACATACGGAAAGGCAGACAGATGGACAAAAAGGTTATTATTAGTGTTTGTTTCTTCCTTTTGAGGAACTTTTACGGAACCGTAAAATATGATTGAACATTGGCAACCAGAGGCACAAACCACTTTTTTTTTTGGGCAGACCTTTACGGATGATGTCAAGAAGCCCGGATAGACCCTAGACCGTATGCCGGACTTAGCACTCGGGACTGCAATACGGTCTAAGCCCCTGGATCTGCAGGCGACAGCATTCCTCCAGCAACCGGCTGGCCTCGGCGAGAAGACCGGACTTCTCCTCCTTGGGGACAGTCTAGCTACCTCTGAACAGTCTCCACGACGTCGTGTCTAAACTGAACTGGATTAACATCCCGACTTGACATGAGCACAGGGCCACTACCGTTGCTGGCTTCCCGGCCCCACTTGGCGTTTGCATTCGTTGCAACGTTCCTGTTAACTTGTAATGGCATACCTTGAAGCAATACCTAAATCCTCCATAACTATGTATTTGTATCCATGCAGGTCTGTCCTCTTGCAAAACTGGACAAATTTCTCAACGCAATAGCCCCATTTTGTTTTTTGCGTCAACTTCTTTTTCTGATTTCTATTATAATCAGCCATTTTTATTCCAATGTCAACCGATCGACAAGCATTCCCTGTCGAGGCGGAATGAGTAATACTCGACTGAAGCCAATAATTATTGTAGCCATGTATTCATAAAACACGAACTCTACTTTCACACACGATATATGCATGTATGGTTGTAGAATCGATAATTATCCATACTGAATCGTACAATCATTAAGAATATAATTTATGTCTTAATCACAGTATCAGTAGAAAATAATTGAGGGTATGTATAAACTAGGTATAAACTATTTAACTAGAAGTCAGTGTAGCGTATCGCATTGCGTAGTTGCATTGCAGAAGAATTGACGAATTGCAGAAGAAGAACGGCACGACCGGGGAAGGTAACTCTGGCTCACTTGATACCACCGTAAACTTGACGCCACGTGGCTAAAACGCGACACCGAACACGGTGTCGCGTTTTAGCCACGTGGTTCGCGAGTAGCCTTTGGCCCATTGGTACGAGGGTGGATCTAAAAGTTCATGGCCTAACCTACATGGAGCTATGACATCTTCTTAAATCTACAGTCATTTGTTAGTATGTGACATATTGATTTATTGTGCGCAGTTTCGTTCCGATACTGCACAATATAAATTTTCTGTGATTATTTGTTTGAAGCAATCTGACGCAATTTTCAATAATGGAGAAAATTGAACACCGTGCAGTCATTAAGTACCTCAATAAAAAAGGCCTATCACCAAAAGACATCCATCAAGATATGGTGAGCACTTTGGGGGAGTCTGCTCCATCGTATTCCAGTGTCAAGAAGTGGGTAGCTGAGTTTAAGCGCGGTCGTGAGAGCATTAAAGATGATCCTAGGAGTGGAAGGCCTACATCCTCTCCAATGTTTGTTTATGTTTACCAAATTTGTGATCTCGTACTGGGGGACCGACGTTTGACCACTGGTAAGATAGCTGAGATAACAAATATTAGATATGGCCGGGTGCAACACATAATAACGGAAGAGTTGGGGTTCCATAAGGTTTCTGCTCGCTGGTTCCCGAGGTTGCTTTCAGCTGAACAAAAACGAGTTCGATACACAATTTCGCGAGACTGTTTGGAACTTTTTGAGATTGGTCCCGAGGACTTTTTGTCTAGATTAGTTACCATGGATGAAAACTGGGTTCACCACCATACTCCTGAATCAAAGCAACAATCCAAACAGTGGAAAAGATCAGACTCTCCTACACCGAAAAAGGCTAAGGTCGTTTTGTCGACTAACAAAGTCATGGCTTCTGTTTTTTGGGATGCGAAGGGCATTATTTTTGTAGATTATTTACCGAAAGGTCAAACTATAAATTCTAGTTATTATTGTAACCTTTTGCGAAGACTCCGGGAAGAAATAAAAGAAAAAAGGCCGCGAATGTTGCGTAAGAAAGTTTTGTTTCATCAAGACAATGCACGTGTTCACACTTCGGTTGAAACAATGTCTGTAATCCATGATTGTGGCTACGAATTGCTGCCCCACCCACCTTATTCGCCGGATTTAGCCCCCTCGGATTATCATTTATTTCCAAATTTAAAAAAACATTTGGGTGGCTCGAAATTTTCGACCAAAGATGAGGTGATAGTCGCAGTAAACGATTATTTCGCCGACCTTCCGGAATCTTTTTTTTTCGAGGGGGTAAACAAGTTGCAGGTCAGGTGGAAGAAGTGTGTTGAACTAGATGGAGACTATGTCGAAAAATAAAAATAAATTTAGATCCACTTTTCTTTCATTTTATTGTTCGGGCTTAGAACTTATAGATCCACCCTCGTAGGAAGGTGGAAAGGTCAATGCATTTTCATAGCGTCAATAATACGGATATCTATGGGCGTCTTAAGTCGTCAAAACCTCCTTTAATCATTTGTCCCTGTATAGGTACAATAACAATATTTACCTAGGTGTACGCCATGTACGCCAGCAAAGTCGCAGGCAAATGATAGCTATCTAGCCAGGCACAATCGTGATATTATTTTTTCAATAGCAATAAATGGTGATATGGTAGCTAGCCCATTGCCACCTCAGCGAGTTCATTCTTCCCGTGATATCGGAAATTTGGTTCCCCGCCTTACCAATTCTATCGGCCAAAGAAACACCCAACATAGCACGTTCAATAGCCCGCTGAGCTACCGCAAACTAGTGTACGAGTCCTAAATTAAGCGGCTATGTTTCGGCCCCGTAGGTCATCACGGGGAGAACGCATTAGTTGAAGATTTTTGTGTTCATGCTCTGCGGTAGAGGCTACGTGAGAATGTGACGAAGCTTCCGGAATGCTGCTCAAGCCAACTGAATCCTTCTCTCGACTTCCTTCTTTAAGTTATGTCCACTTAAGTGCAATAGCTGCCGGAGGCAGAAATATTCGTCTACGACTTCGAGAATAGCACCGTCGAGGTTGACCGCCCTAGGGAGAACGTGTTCATTGAACATAACCTTTGCCTTATCCAAGGTCATCCTAATGCCAATACGTCGGGAGGTATCATTTAGGCTGTGCAAACACACATTTCCCGTAAGCTTTCCAACGATTAGGCCAACATAACGATACCGTTGGTGACACGAAAATGTGAGAGGCACTCGCCGTTAATATTTATGCTGCTTACGTTAGTATTCTGCAGAGTTTAAAATCTTAAAGACGTCCTCCAAAGCATTAATGAACAGTTTCGGGGAAATAACATCCTCCTGTGGCACCCCTCGATGCAAAAAATGAAGTGTTGGTCGAGTAGGAGATGGGAAGAAGCTCTCAGTGTAGTAGCTGGTTCGGGATGGGTGCGAGTAGCAGGAGATCGGCCGTCTTGGCGCCGATAAGGGCTGATAATGATGATGATAATGGTAGCTAGTACTTAACTGTTCTGATTTTGGTATTCATCTGCAGTAATTATAGCCATGGATAATATAGATAGAGAAGGGAAGCTATATGCAGTTATGTGAGGGCGACTGGCTGTCTTGGTTAATAAGCAAGGAAGATGAGAACAATTAATTATCTTTGTAATTATCATCTACTATCAGAGAAATTAATGAAGAAAGAGATACATAAAGTATTTGCTACCTTGTTCCTCTTCCACACACACAAAAACGCGTTTTTCTAAGTTGAAAGTGACAGGAAATGTGACTTACTATCTGTTTCTCATTTTTTAATTCCATTTCTCTGCGGAAAGTGAACGTGAAACAAAGACAGAAAAGCATTCTCATCCTCCTTTTCTTTTAACCGACATGGACACACGATGTCACACCTGCTCATGACTTCACTGCATTTTTTCACACTCTACTGTCATTGAAAGCATCCTCGATTGACCGTTAAACTTATACTTTTGCAATGTCAACCTGAAATGTATAATTTTAAGTCGTTTTTACAATGCAGATTCTATTTCAAAGGAGTGCGAAATTTAAACATACTTCCTTGAAATGACAAACTTACTAGCATGTGCTTAAGTTGTTTTTACAAAGTGCGAAATTTGACAGTGGCACACCTTTTATATGGACGGTTTTGAGACGCTCGCTGTATAACTTGGTGACCTTCTAAACCTTATCTTTATGTGCCCGAAGTGGCCAGAGGCTTACCACCTATGACAGCATGGGCCTCAGTGCCTTGGCTAATCATGGGTATTCTAGTACAACTACTGGACTTACGAGTTGTGGATGTGCTAGCACACCTCATAATAGGCGTGAATGTACTCTTTTATCTTTACGCCTAGTCTCGCAAATGTCTATGAGTGGCAGTGGTCAGTACCAACTGCTCGTTTGCCCCCTATCTCATAAAAAAACTATATTCACCGCCATATTAATGTTATCTCTATGGTGTTGACGTGACTTTACGACAATTATCTTTGGTATTTGGTAGACATCTGTCAATTGTGACTTGACACTCTTGACAGCATTTTGTTTTGAATTCTATTTTATGTTTATTAAAATACACAATTCTGTGTGATTACTAGTTCATTTCAAAATCCAATCTACAAACGAGTTTTAACTATTAATGTAATTATTTGTTTTCTCAGTTATTTACATTGTATACATTAATAGAATATGTATAATTATAGATAACTGAGTTAAAAATATCTGTTTTCGAATGTAGTAATATTCTTTTATTAATTAACATGGATAAGAGTTCATACTTCCGTTCAGTGATAATAGCATGATTCATCATTGCACTTCACATCATTTATGATCCAACACAATGTTGTTGAATATTGGTAAGCAAACACCATTTACCGCTTAACAATTGTTTCATAATTTATAGAGAAACAGTGCTAAAGTTAAAATCGCGAGATTATATACCTTTCTACTAAATGGCGCGAATTGAAACATACGTATTTACAGACATCGAAACAACAGGGCTTCCCAGTGAAGAGGGTAATAAAACTAAAATTACTGAAATAAGTATGGTTGCTGTCAAGAGAACACACCTACTAGAAACTCAACCTGGTGCCGTACCACGCGTCCAGCATAAAATGACCTTCTGTCTGAACCCTGGTAGACCAATATATCCCTTGTGTACAGAGGTAACAGGTCTCTGTAATGATCTTTTAGAAAACGAATCATACTTTAATATGAATATTTTTACAATGCTAGATACTTTTTTGAAAATACTACAAAAACCGGTGTGTCTTATCGCTCAAAATGGATACCAATTTGATTATCCTATTTTAAAAAATCATCTAATAAAGCTTGGTGTAAGTTTCAGTGATGACTTATTGTGTGCTGATTCACTTTTTGCATTCTACGAGATATTTGAAAATAGGAAGCTACAAGGAATGTCAACAGATGCAAATTGTGATGAGGTTAGAGGAGAATTTAACAAAAAGGAATGTTCTGCAACTGAGATGCAATTGATTAATGAGGTCACACCAATATATCCTCCTCTAGAAGCTCATAGAGCTGAGATAGACTGTGTGATGACATTGGAATGTTCCATTGCATGTGGCAAGGAATTTGTTCAGTTTGTGGACTTAAATCATATCAGATTTTCTGAAGTTAAGCCTATGGAGATTGGTGTGCCAAATGGAAAATACCCAACATAGACAATTCATAAAGATTTTGAAATGTATGCAACACTTTTAGTGGTAATACAACATATGCTTTTTACAGTTTACATGAAATTGAGATGACTTTCAGATTTCTGCTGTCTTGTGGCATGCTTTTAACAGAAACCGTATTGGAGCCACTGTCAGACTGGTGTTCTCCTTCTTTGTGTAGATGGCACATGACATATTTACCTATGTTATCAATGATGAAGAAATTCTGCAAGTGTGCCAGTGGGCATGTTTCACCTTCCACAATGAAGTGAAACTCAATCACCTCTAATATTGTTGATGTTGGGTCAGAGATGCTTCAGGAAAATATGTGCAAGCCAATCTATAGATGGGTGGGACTGGATGGAAATTGTACATAGAGTGCATGCTGGTAGAAGGTCAATTCCTCCACTGGCAGAGTGCTAAAATGTGTTGTCTTAAATTTCAAGACTTTGTTATTTTTACGTATTTAATTAAGCTTTTTAGATTATTTATATACATTTTTGTATCAAATATATGTTTTTTGTTTATATAATAATATAGCCAAGATATTTTTTGTATGGTTTTTAGTAATTAATTTGTATAATATATCTCAAAACTTTCCTATAACAACATTGTGATAATGTTATGTATTTGTAATTGTGGTTATAATTTTTTTTTTCATATTGTGCAGGCATTGTTAAAAAAGTTTGGGCGATAAAGGGCACTTTTTCCTGTAGTGGTATAGGTGGTGGCAGTCACCACAAGATGATTTGAATGTTACTGTGCAATAAAAAAAAATGTATGAAATTAAAGAAAGTTTAAAGGTGCCTACATTTTAATGTAAACTTAATTTCCGAAGGGTTAAAATTGGTGATATTGGATACGTTAGAAATCTCTCAATATCTATGATCTCTAATTGAATTTTGAAATTTGAAATGTTATTCAATTTAAATAAAAAAATAGTATTTACAATGATTTAAAATACAATTTTATATATCTCTTTTTTTTAAATAATCTTATTAGCAATAAGAATTTTACAGCATTTTAAGTACATGTCAAGACATAATACAAAATATATTCCTTGTATTTCATTCCATTTATCTTATGTTCCTAACTCAAATTAGATTAATCTGTGTATCATTCATTGGTACGGTTTTAGCATGTACTATGGCCATAGTGAGAACTTGAGCCAGTATGATCTATGGCATACTTTCTTAGCACATGACACCACTATGAAGCAAGGGTTTTCGTATTCGAGAGGATTATGTGATTGCACATGCTTTCAGGTGACCCATTGGGGCTCTTAAAGAAGTAACTTTATTTATATTTACTTGTGTTCAATTGTTTATGTTTGTCAATGTTAAAATTGTGTAATCAAATTGTGAAAAGTGTAGACTATAGCCTATAGCACTTCTCACATGCTAGGCCAGAGCAGTCAGCATGGAGTCTGGAGACTTATGAGGTTTTCCTACACCATGGAGCTCATTTGCTCCGTGGTGTTGGCTAAGTTACACAAAAATACTTGTACGGAATGAAGCTGATTCAGATGGAAATCTCCAACTAAGTTAGAAGTAAATCTTTGATTACTACTGGCTTATATAATCTTTAAATTCCAAAACTCTCACATACTATCGGCTCCAATGTTTCCCGCATTTTGTGCATTTAAAGGGAAAATGAGAAATTGGGCAGTGACATTGCTGCATTGCAGGTTAATTGGGCCGGCACGTCCGTGAAAGCAGTTCTCGTTAATTTAAGGTAGTAGTCACTTTGACGATTACTGACGCCCATAAACATCCGCATAGAGATGATGCAGGTCCGTTCCCCTTCCTCGGCATCGGTAGTCACCAAAGTGAGTACTATGTTATGTTAACTAGGTATGCTTCCTCCGAACGTGTAGGTCCAATTCATATGAATTGGACCTATATCTCTGCCTAATCCATTATTATGCTGGTATACTTTGATCATTAACCGACTCCAAATGTGAAGATTTCCAAAACTCTTTTCAACAAATTTCAGGTCTACTGTTTCTGACGGGTGCACTGTGGGGTTGCACTAATCCCTTTATACGCCAGGGCACGAAGGGACTGCGCGGCGTGCGTGCTGATACCTGGTGGGGCCAGGCATATGCTGAAGTGTCCTTCCTCTTAGGGAATTGGAAGGTGAGGAGATAGAGTCGAGTGAAGGTCCTTTGTATTTGTTCTGTTGCTTATGGAGGGGGGGGGGGAGGTTTGGCCAGTAGTAGGAGGTGGTGCCATGCTATGCTGTTGCGGAATGACACCGCCGTAAAGTGACAGGTATGCTGTCGCGTTTCATGCAGTTTATGAGTAGCCGGTGGTAGAGAATTTCGTATCGATACCAGTTAACGATATAAGTATTTGGGTACCTTTTTATCGATATCGCTATCGATATATTATTATGATATCAGAATATCTATATTTTAATACAGTTTATCGGTATCGGAAATGATGAAAAAATACCGATTATTACGAATAATTTATTTTACTCCTTACCCCGCGCTCCAGAGCCTTATGCTGTCGCCGGCCCGGCGCGCACTCGCACACACACCCGGATTCCGTCGAATATCCATAAACTGATTACCAAGTTTATGTCCATTTCATAATGGGGTATGAGACTCAAATTTATTGACTCATAATGAGGACGACCAAATGAAATCACTACAAAAAGCTTTAAATTCAGCACAGACATTGAGTCCAATCGGTGAGTTAAATGATTATTTCACTTAATAAAATGTTGTATAGGCCGCCAACATGGTGTGACAAGCTCTCGGCCTTTAACAAGGCCAAGGCTCAACGGCTTATGGTAATAAGAGCCATACGAGGATACCGCACGACGTCTTGCGAGGCAGCTTGTATACTCGCTGGGGTCCCCCCTGGGATCTAGTTGCAGACAGTCTAGCAAACCTCCAGTGGAGGATGTGCAGGGCTCGCGAAAGTGGAATAATGACCTCTGCTTACGACGTCCGGTGTTTGAGACAACACTTTGCCAGCCGTGTGGTTAGGAAACTGAGGCATTGACTGGAGGAACCTTCGGCTGGTCACCACACGGTTCCAGCTATTCGGCCGGTCTTGGAGGCGTGTCTCAACCGGCAACACGGTGTACTCACTTTCTGCTATCTCAGGTCTTAACGGGGCATGGCTGCTTCGGCGGTCACTGATCGACGTCGCCAAGTAGGACGACCAGTGTTGCATGCGGAAGATCCATCTCTAGCATGAACATGTCCTGAGGGAAGTTGTCCGCCAATTTAGGCTGGGAACAATGTGTGCTACAATGAGAAGTGCTTGTTCAAGGTCCCGTTGGTGGAAGCGCGGAAGAATGCCATCAGGCTCCCCGTACTTCTGTCATCGAACGGGACGCCGTAACACCCCGGTTTTTTAGTCCGTGCGAGTCGGATACTACCCGCCCGCAACTCCCCACGCGGGTGGGTCTCCATTATGGAGTGAAAAGAAGAACCCATAGGTTTCACGTATTTTTCCTTAGCTGCTCGGTGAGAAAAGGCTGCTGTACTGCTTACTTCCTTCCCCGAGCATAGAAAAAAAGGCAGGCGCTACTCGAGTGAGTGACCGAAGGCACTAGGCATATACCTACATGCAGGCCGCAAATTATTTTAATTTTTACGGACTTTAAAAAAAACGACGTCTCTCTATTCTTATAATCATCGTCATCATTATTAGCCTTTATCGGTCTACTGACCAATCTCCTGCTAATCACATCCATCTCGGACCGGCTGCTGCACGGAGATCGTGTTCCCGCCTGGGGAACGGTTGACCAACACTTCGTTTTCCTAAATATTCTTATAATATATATAATTATTACTAAATTAGTTAGATATTTTATAATTTTGCTAATACATTTACATATTTCTTTTTGCTTTAGCATCTAAAACAGTAAACACCAAACAACTTACAAATTAGTCAAAATCCATAAACATGATTACAATTATTGTTATTTAGGACAATCGGGGTGTATGGTAAACTTTAGGGTGTTCTAGTAAATTTATATAACATTTATAACATCTCCCCTATCAATATACAATTCTACATCGGCGTCTTGATCAAAGATAGTATCTGAAACCGCCACGTCCTCAATATCCGCACTAAAATCCTCCATGGAAATATTTTCATTGATAAGATTATCTTTGTTTTGAATATTTATCACTTCATTTAATAATTTACTTATCTTAAGCATAATAGCAACATTATCTGTAGTGAAAATATCTTCTAGACCAATTCGGTATCCTTGCGAAACTTATAAAACATGTTCGTTAAGATATTCAGAGGTATGCCTTTCCAACAACTCGACCATTGCTAAATTTACTAACTTAATAACGCCATCTTTCAAGTATTGTGCATTTATACAAATAAAGCTCCTCAGTGAAGGAGTGTTATATCAATCTTAATGCATTATTTCATTTTGAAGCTCTTTGGCTAAACTGTGTCTCAGAGCTCGGGTAGTTTCAATTAATTCGTCTCTAACATTCCGGGAGTTTATTTTTACATTACAATCAGGTGTTAAGGATAAAATAACTTGAAAAGCTTTGTCGTCCATAAGTCCTAATGGACGGCCATGCACAGAAACAAAAATTTTACACTCTCTGATAAATATTTCTGAATTTATTGATTTATCGATACTTTTGTTTTGTTCAACATTTATTTTTCTAACCTCTTCGTATTCAGTTGTATGAATTTTCAAATGCTTCAATATATTCGAGCTGTTGATACTCTGCAATCAAATAAAAATAATATTGAGGCATAATCAAGCAAGAAATCTATAGTTTAGGCAGAGCATCTGAGGCCATTAAGAACACATGATGCCACTTCTGATATGTTTGAAGGACACTAAGATGAATGTTCTGTTTGCGGTGTCAAGTGGTCGGCTCATCTCACCTCTTTTACCTCCCCCAACACCGTATGGATTAATTCAATTCTGAACTTTTTGAATTAAATGCTCAATCTTAGTTGGCTTGGATAAACAACCTCAAATTATAATTAATATGGCGGACTGCCCAAAACGGTGTGGTTTATCAAAGCATTAATTGCCAATTAGATTATGTCTTTAATATAAAAAATGCACTAAATACATACGTATATGTATGTATGTGTTTTATAAACATTATATAGTTTTCTTCTTAATATATACATAAATACACGCATGTTTGTATTAAGAAAACCTTTGAATATTAACGTCTATCTTTTTTTAATTAGCATAGAAATAAAAAGAACCATGTCTGTAGACATTTTGATATCGACAAAACTAAATTTAAATCAAAATGTCTCGTGTGCCAAAAATACCTAAATTAAAGTACCTTCCTAATTTCTAGTTTCTATTTATTTTTGTTAAAGCTAGTGGGAATATTATTACTAAAACACAAAAATACGCAGGTAGGAAAAGTTTGAAGGTTTTATGTAAAGTTTCATAAGGTTCACATTTCATGTCACGATAAGTAGATACTTACCAGTCCTTTCTCTATTCAAATTTTTTATTTAATTACAATAATGCTTTAAATTTTAATTTTTAACAGGGTTAACTATAGAGTAGGATAAATGACATGCTGCATTGCATCCGAAATTAGTCGTCACGACCGGTGGACAGGTACCTCTCGCTCATGTCAACATGATACCACCGTGTAATGCCGGACGCTGTCTCGTTTCATGATTTCCCAGTGGCCCATTGTAGTGAAGGAGCCAAGGCGGGCAAGACACCTGAACAATAACGCGAATCATCACACCGCCTGACTGGTTTTCCCCCTTAAACTATAGAAAAACATGTTTCATCTCCAGTACGTACTCCCGTGGCTCGTAAACCAGTCTGGTTCGCTGGTCTACCTGGCAGCCGTGCAGCGAGCGCCGCTGTCCCTGGCAGTGCCAGTTGCCAACAGCCTGGCATTCGTCTTCACTGCCATCACCGACGCGGCAGTTGGCACGGAGGAGCCCTTGGACGCGGGTAATTCTTTCATTTACATTTTAACATATGTATAAGCCATTTGGGGTAAATGAGGGCAACGCATCTGTATCATCGTGCCGATGTTAACGATTGACGTCACCAAATTGGCTCCGATTTCTCATCCTTACCGTACTTTCTTCCATAGTAGGGGTACTGTGCGAACAAGTTAAACATGTGAAATATTAGTAATAGGTAGAGCCATTGTTAAGTTGCTTGCGAATCTGGATGTGCAATTTACGTGGTACTTTAAAAGTGACGGCTATACTGTCGCATTTCGTGTGACCTGTGAATGATAATGTAGTTCTAATAGAATTCAGGCTACACTGGCCATCACTATAGAGAGCCAACTGCGCAGGACATGTCAAGACTCAAGTGGATTCACTGTTCCCTTGTTCTCCTATTCCGATGAGACGTCGATCCGACACGTGCGAAGAGAAATCAGCCGCAGGACCGACGGCTTTACGTGTTCGCCGAAGTACGGATACTTCCTAACTTTGGACTTTTATCAGAAATTGAAAAATCCTTACAACGCTTTAGTTTGGTCTGACCCGGGAACTCGAGTTTGTGGTTGAACATGCTTAGACTACGAGACAATCAAGGCAGTTTCATGAGTAGCCACCTGTTGTTACGTTTACCCTAGCAATACATCTGTAATACACCATTAACATTGCGAACGCTTAGGCTGATTTTAGTCTCACGCCGACGGCACGCTGATGGCCGAGATATATGAACTTTTAGGAAGCGTTTTTTGGTTATCATCAGCGCTGACGGTGCGCGTGCCTTCGGCTTGAGAGTAAAATCAGCCTTATGGGTGGTGTGATTCACCATATGCCTGGAATCGCTCGTTTGACGCTATTAGCCGGAAAACCGTGCGGTGATGGGTCGAAAGAGGATATTGAATCACCACATAGTCGACTGGATAATTGTTATGCAAATATTCCCTTCTTCCATTCTAGCCTACTATGAGACACCGAACTTTATAAATGGTACTAAACGCGACAACATAGCTGAACTCCTTATATAACCAGGTGGGCGAGGGTCCTCCCCGGTCGTGCCGGCCCAGTTCTGCTGCAATGCAGCATGATACTCTTATAAACGCGGTACAGTTTATATGTAGCAACTATTACATATCTGTCAAGAGAATTATATAGCCTGTCTCGTCGTGATGATAGCTGTGACAAGGGATGCCTGTGTTAGATACGTACAGTATTCAGTACGGGTCAGGAAGGCCGTGGGATGAGGTCACCTCCGGTGTGTACCTCAGTGATGTGTTATAGCTTGCCATTATAGGCGTAACACTGTTCACTTAGTGTTCATCAGCTTTTTTTTTTGTTGACGCGGGGAAACGCATTTACGCGCTTTCACTGGCCCCGGGGTGGGGTCCAGTGCTGTGTGGGGCTCACGGCACATGATAGTGCCGAATACCCACAAAAACCACCACGAGTACCATCAGTGTCGCCTTTGGTGAGGTGCCCCGGCACAGCAAGTCATCAGGGCACCTCGACGGCTGGTCAGGTCCCTAAAGGACCGACGCCACCTCTACAGATGGGGTTGTCCCGCACCACAGGACAACCCCACCTACTTTGGGACAGTGCAATGCCCCGTGCTCAATAGCGCCGCCTCATTGTTTTTTTTTCATTTTTGTCCCCTTTTCTTATAAGAGGGCTACAAAGAGCGCCTGTTCCTCCTGCTCTTTAGTCCCCTCTTCTTATAAGAGGGGTACAAAGAGCATAACCTCCTGGGTTCAATTAGCTTCGCCCAATGTGTCTCGGATAACCCCAGGCTACAGAGCCCCACCGCCACGACAAGGCTTGAACCACGGTGGGGAGAGTTCATCACATGGGATGATCCTGACGTAATATATAAATATACACAACATGGTGTCAGAAGCATAAATCTAATCGTGTCAGCTTAAATTCGGAAGAGGTAGTGCAATGCTGCATGGGAGGAGGTAGTGCAATGCATGGTGCATGACACTACATCCTCATATGCAACGGAATTGGGCCGGCACGACAGCGGAAAGTACCTCTCGCTCACATGATACCGGCGGAAAGTGACAGCGTCGCTGACGCGTTTTTTTTAACGAATTTGCGTGACAATCATGCGAATGGTCATGGGCGTCGGTAGACATCAAAAGGATCCTATAGGGACTAACATGATACTGGCGGAAAGTGACAGCGTCGCTGACGCGTTTTTTTTTTTCAAACGAATTTGCGTAACAATCATGCGAATGGTAATGGGCGTCGGTAGACATCAAAAAGGATCCGATAGGGGCTAACATTCGAGGGTGTGTTGAAATATTACTTATAATGATTACGCAGCCCAGACGTAACATATGCACACATCAATATAATATGTAACAAAAGCCCTGTTGTTGCTTTTAAACATTTATACATATGCTCACAGGTATACCTTTACCGACAATAATAGTTCGATAACATCAAATGATAATGAAATAAATAAATATTCACAAATCACAATCAGCTGTGAAGTGAATTTCTGTCCAAATTCACATCACAGCTGATTGTCACGTGACGATTTCATGACTACACTTACACTCGGGGTCATGAACATTTCCAACGCGGTGATTGGTCCACCATACCTGTCAGGCCTACGCGACCTTTTAATTTACGAATAATAATAGCATTGTATCGATTTACAGGTACAACACGTTTTGTTACATATTGTATAGATATACAACAGAAACGTAATTGTATTTTTTTTTAGTTTCAATGTTGGGAGTGGGTCTCATCGCTTTGGGCACGGCATTCTGTTGCTGGGACAGTGCTGAGTGAACATCAACCGTCTTCCAATTCACTAGGAGAGAATTACGTGGCTGTTTATAACAGAGGGCATTGGACTACACGGGTACAGCGCAAACATAATCGATTTTTATTTTTTATTTAGTATAGTGGAGCAAACGAGGGACCTGGAGCCTTTTCGACGGGTGGCGACGCCCATGGACGACGTTCAATTATTGGTGTCATGCATATACTCTCTCTTCCTCTATAGGCCACCGGCTACTCACAGTCGGAACGCGACAGCATAGCTGCCACTTTACATGATACCGATATTTAGCAATTTATCTAACAATCCATAAGCCTATTCGTGTCGGTATTCGATATATTAAACCAACATCTTTATAAACTGTCTATCAAGTGTTTATAACTGTCCACAGTTCACATGTTGCTAGAATGTCATGTTCATGTTTATACACTCACGCAAAGCTTCCAATGTCCACACACATTGACTTGCTTATAATCACGGTTAAGCAGTAGCAGTCATTATTATTAGCGAAGTGTTTGGTATAGATGTACTTGCTTTTTTTGTGTATGTGTCTGTACTACCTATATTGTTCCTGTCTTGTATTGACAGTACTCTTTTGGTGCAGTGTTCTTTTCGCAAATAAATTATCATTATTATTATTATAAATACATATATTTTATTAATTTTATAAAAGTGAATAAAATGAGATGAATAATAGTTGTTGTTTTTATATCCCAAAAAAAAGACATCGCAAATTTGGCGCGTCAAATTATTTAAGCCTACGACAGTGTAGCTATTATTTCATAAGAAGAAATAGACATAAATACTGGCGAGAGACGAAACAAGTGCGAATACAAATAGCACACCACGCGTATCAAAGGGAGGTTCAAACCTCCCTTGCTACAATACAAAGCTCAAGCATTGTATCGTTTTTTATGTCTATCCGTCCGTCCATGCAGACATGGATTTTTTTTTACAGAATCGGGGGTCAAACAAGCAATCGGAGACTTTACGACTACCCACGACATCCACATAATTACTACGCCGCTCCGTTGCTCTTCTTTTCCCTCTTCCTCAATGGGCCACCGGTTAGTCACAAACCGCACGAAGCGCAACACTGAAGATGCCGCTTCACGGCGGTATTATGTGAGCGGGAGATACCTCCCAGATAGTGCCGGCTCAAATCCGCTGCAATGCAGCATGGCACTACCACTTGCTAAAGTTATACAATAAATTTTACAAAAGTCTGCAACGTACATGATTAAATAATACTGATATTTACTCGATAAAATAATATGTATTATATTTATTTAAGACGATCACCTTGCAGTGGCCGGTCCGGGATGGATGCGAGTATCAGGAGATCGGTCGTCTTGGCGTTCATTGAGAGAGGCCTGCGTCCAGCAGTGGACCGATAAGGGCTGATAGTGCTAATGATGATATTTTCTCTGCTCAAAGAGGAAACCCAAAAGGGCATACTAAGACAAAGTCATCCTACTACTAATTTGGAACTCTAAATTTATTTTCCTTATTCAATTAAGCTATTGCTGATTGAGTTACGTATTAACTGCTATACAGATACGTTAGGGTAGATTTTAAATGATGCAATTCAAATATTGAAGTGTGTAATTGTAAATCTATTAGCTGCTTATTTACCTACTATCTATCTACTCGAGACAAATTGAGGTGTTTATAGTCCGATTTCCAAATACTTATCTACTACAGCAACACATATTACCTCTTTGTAAGAATACTGCTGCATTGCAGCCGAATCGGGCCTGCAACACCGTGGCATACGGTTTGTGAGTCACCTGTGGCCCGCAGGAGGGGAGGTGGGAAGGGCGATACATTTGCATAACAATAACGTGGAGGTCTGTGGGTCGGTAGTCGTTAAAAGGCTACCCCTGCTCGTTTGCTCCCTTACACCTGCCTGCACTCGCACATACTTGTGCGCGATAAAATTATGTCCTGCGCTGTTGGCAAGTCGCTGTGGGGATGCTTGCCGCGGCCGAAATTCTGTCAGGTGGGCGTTATTAGCTTTCGATGACTACAGATGCCCATAGACAACGGTTTGTTGTGTGTTACCCCACTTTGCTCTCACTCCAATAGGCCACCAGATACTCACATACTGCACAATACGTAGATGTCACTTCAAGGTTTTATAATGTGAGCGAGAGGCCGAGGCCAGGTTGTGGTGGGCGAAATCAACTGCAACACGGCGTGGAAGTACATCACCAATAAATAAATAAACATACAATAATAATGTACTCCTAAGACGACCTGCTGACTCAGTTGGTAACGTGGAGGTTAGTCCGCGTGTTACGCCAGAAGTCGCGGGTTCGAATCCCGCTAAGGTCAAGGATGTTTATATACGTATTATATGTAATTCTATAATAAAAATCTTAAATATATAAAACTCCTTAAATTTTTAACAATATTAAACATATTTCCGTTGTCTAGTACCTGTAACACAAATCCCTACGGTACTTAGCAGAGGGCTGGGCAACGATATTATTATTATTACTATTATTATTGTTACTCCAAGTCTATTTGAAGGAAGAAGGAAAGGAGAGCAACGCATCTGTATGCCAATTGTGAGGATGTATATGAACGTCGGTAGTTGTCAAAACACTCCGATTGCTACTTCGCCCCCTATACTATAAAAAAAGTTCCTCCCACTTAGGGTCTATATTAATTAGTATTTTTGACCTTGCAGCATGGCACTACATCAGTAAAGTAAGGACGTTTTGTCGGGCGACCACATCACACCTGGCAATCAAATGTTTAGTATAATAAACTCATAAAAATAAATTAGTTATGAAAATAAATATTTATTTACACAAAATAAATTAAATAAATAGCCTTAACAAAATTCAATGTTGATACTCCGTCCAGCCTCGGTAGGGTAATGGGGTGTCCACACCGCGTCTCCGCCTGTGGTGGCCATGGTGACCGGCGTATATCACCTGGTGGTCATCGTGGTCGTCATGTGACGTCATTTTCTTGATGCCCACGAGCGCTGACAGCATCAGAGCTAGCGCCGATACAGCGAGCGCCTGAAAAAATTAAATAGCAAACACATAAAAAGAGGGAATGTCTCGTTTCCGCCTTGATCGATCGTCGTAAATATTTAATTAGTCTTTTTGATTAATACACAGTGCCACAGTAAAGTATCGTCTTTGAATTTGGAACACGATATAAAAAAATAAAGACAACTAAATGATAATGCTAAATATAAAAAAAATGAACACATGTTATAGACAAGTTCGTATTATGTAATTTGCTTCTCAACCATATCAAACGCGGTGGTACACCCATAAACCAGATTGACAAACACGTGAAGTTTGTCAATCGAAGTTAATTGAGAACGGAGTACTTGTGATGATATGGATGACAGGTTTCACTAACACATTTTTTTTCTTTACCTGCACACTGTTTGCTAAACATCACGTTACTTTGACTCCATTGGGAATTATACAATGGTCACCCCATCTCTTACACAAAATTGTGAAAAACTTAATTCGTACTAATTCTAATCATAATCAACAAAATGTTGTACTATTTGCTGATGATACGTCCTTTATTTTTAGACATAAGAGACAATATACTGATTATGACGAATGGAATAGTACTCTTAGTAAGGTGATACATTGGCTTAGCGTTAATAATTTGCTATTCAACAGCAATAAAATTTAATGCGTTAAATTCTCCCTGCCACACGTGAGACAGGCTCCAACCAATGTACTACGAAATGTCGTGAAACTACTAAATCTACATTAGATTTAGTAGTTCCAACGGTGTTTCTTGGAATAACACTAGATGCAAAATTGCAGTGGGGTCCTCACAATTCAAGACTTGCGAATAAGCTTAGTTCTGCAACATATGCCGTTAGAAGCATTTGGCTGTATTCTTCCTTGCTTGGCTTGTATTCCACGGCATTATGTCTTGCAGCATACTGTTGAGGGAATGCTGCCGACATCAATACTATGTAAGTGCTGCAGTAGCGAGCTATTCGTGCAACATACAAGCTAGCCACTAACATTTCACTTACAGACAAGTTTAAAGAAATTAGAATACTGACTGTTTATTCAAAATACATTTTATGATAATGTAGTGCGTGTCCGTAAGACAATAAATGAATTTAATAAAAAAAAGTTATATTCATGCTAGAACATACACAAACTGTATGTACCAATTTTTGGACAAAGCAAAGTGAGTAAGTCGTTCCAGGGCCAATGTATATAGAATGGGATCCCGGAAAACGTTCAGACTCTTTCAATTAGTAAATTTAAAAACAACGTAAAATACGTTTGTGTAAACGTAAACGTAAAATAACCTTGGGAATAAAACTCTCCTTCCGGGCAGTTTCGGTATTGTTATAATAAAATGTAATAGAGTGAAATGAAAATAAAATTACATTATAACTTGTGTATATTATTCCAAATTATTAGTCCCGTTGAGTCTGTTTCGCCGATTCTTCTCAGGTCAGATTTAGTAGTGAAGTGACGACGTTAAAAAAGAGATTTCCAAAATTCTATTTTGAATAAAATATTTTGATTTTTTTCTAAGAATTATTTTCCACTAGTGACTCGCTAGCGAAACTTCCCGTCTGTTCTGCATAGTTTTGACTTTTTAGTGAATGCGAAACCAGTGGACTTTTATTTTTAAAATATTTTTCTTAGTCTCAAATGTTATTTATACCCACTGAAATCAGTCGAAAGATCTTTACCGATAACAATTTAGGAATTTGAAATAAAAAAAAAGAAATACATTATTTTCTTTGTTGGTTTATTCTCTTCATTTCGAGCTCTTCCAAATGAGATTATAAACATTTTTTTTTATTTAATTATCATCCGATAAACACCGAACCCCAAATTGGGCTTATGCTGTTGTCGTCTACTTTTATATATACAACAAAGTACCCAATAGCCGTCTGTGTGTATATATGTGATCTAAGTCTACTTTTTCACTCAAGGATAGAGTGATTCCCGGGGAGGTGCTGGTACATAGCTTGTTAAGGAAACAATTTATTAGCGGGTGAAACCGGGGCGCTTCTATAGTATAAATAATGTCTTGTCAAGCAGGTTGGGGGCGGAGGGACACTTTATACCCCTTTTATTAGAATAGGCCCTGTCCAAAGAGCGAGAGTGTTGCGCACGGGGCAAGGGGCGAGGATGAACCGCACCCCCAATTACACTGTCCCAAAGTTGCTGGGGTTATCCTGTGGTGCGTGACAACACCTTTTTAGGAGGTGCTATCAGTTATTACACGCCACTGGACACCCAGGGCCGGCGATGACGTGTAAATAGATTTCCCCGCGTATACAAAAATAAAATAAGGCAAACAGGTTTTACTAACGTGACTCACTAAACTAATATGTGTGTGTTGAATTTTGTACCGACTTCAGATCGTGGAGAATATCTAAGAACATATAAATTGTAACGTAGTGATCGCCTCTGGCCCCCAGGATCCTTTCATACTACTGAAAACTACGTACTGAAAACTATATTAGTTTAGATCATAAGGGGCCGGAACCTCTTCAAATGTAGTTTAACATACTTAGTGAAGTATGGATCTTAATAATACTATAGTTTTATAAGTTTAGATGGCTACTTGTTACTCAATAACGCCAATAGTACTTGCTTTTTATAGTATAGGGGTGCAAACGAGCAATCGGAACTCCTTTACTACAAATGGCAGGCATGAACATCCGCATAACTACTATGCAGTGTTTACTCACAAATCATATGAAACGAACACCGAAAGAAGACATTTTACGGCGGTATCATGTGAGCGAGAGGTACCGCCCCGGTCGTGCCGACCCAATTCCACTGCAATGCAGCATGGCACTACTTCTTACTACTGAATGGATTTTGATGACACATGTCGTAGCTTATGTACCAAAATTATATATATATATATATAATTTTGGTACATAAACATATATATATATACAACTTTTGGAATTAGTTTTGTCTGTAGTCGAAGCTGGTATAGTAATAATTTGGTCGTAGCCGGATTTCGGCCATTGCGGCAGTGAACGGTCGACCAACATGGAAATTAGCCACTTTAAATAAGCCCCAAGATGGCCGATCTCCTGGCAAGTTGCTTCTAGCATCCATCCCGGAATACTTACGCACAGACTGTTGCAACTGATTGACGTATTTAGTGATTATTGACGTTTCTTTCAAGCCATGGGCTCCTAATTTTTTTTATAGGACATTACATAAAGAATAAGTAATGGGTGTTTGTAGT
>JAFELO010000414.1:320224-343006 GCA_017140195.1 Eumaeus atala | reverse complement strand
GTCTAAACAATAACATATCTGAGAGAACTGAGCTCTTATACAGGCTTATATTATACAGGCCGTGTTGTAAGACACTGTACACAATCACAGAGCGTATTCAGTATTCTGTTTCGGAATACCTAAAAAAATGGGTATCTAAAATTAGAACTAATTATCTTCGAAACTTTTACCATACGGTTACCTACATTGCGCGGCCGCTATTCACCCGCACAGCGTACGCGCCCGAAGTCTTCGAGCTTTGGGCGTACGACATTCGCATGATCGTTACGCAGACGCGTTGTCCTCCTATCATCCCGCCTCCAAGGGCCACCGGCTACGCACAAACCGCACGAAACGCTACAGCGACACTGTCACTTTACGCCGGCTTGATACCGGCGAGTTTTAAAATAATGACACTAAATTCGATGATAAACTTAATCGTGGTATTATTTATTAGATAGTATCATTACCTACCGCGTCCGGAAATAAATACAATCTCCAATAATTCACGTTGTATTCCACTTGATATACTCGGTGTATCCCGTTTCAGGACAAGTCTCTTTTGTGTCGAATATATAATACAATGTTATCTCGTTTCCATTACCTTCATAGTGAGCAATCCCAAACCACCAATACCAGCAGCAGCGAGGGCCTTCGCGAACATCAGCCCCAGGAGGGCCACGGAACCCCCTCCGCCGCCTTTGCCTCTGCCAGTCACTGAAACAAATGGAAGGGGTGTTTTAATGTTTGAGCTGTTGAGCTGTCCCCTGACTGGTATAGGATACTCCTATTGATTATCCCTGTCGTCGGTTTTGGCATCGTCGTTTTCACTTTCGGATTCTTTTTATCCCTTCCATGACCCATGACATGAGTATCCAAATAATTACTATGCCGATGTTGGGGGGGGGGGACGACCCCCCAAATGGGCCACTGGCTACACACAAACCGCACGAAACGCGACGTTGAAGATGTCACTTAATTTATGACAGCGGTATTACGTGAGCGAGAGATACCTCCCCGGGCTTATCGGCCTAATTCTGTTGCAATGCAGTATGGCACTACCTCTTGCTAAAAAGCCTAGAGGTATTCTAACTTCTATTTATTGTTCTGTCCTAAAGTATTGAATACATCTTAAGTGTTGTTGTAATTTTTTTTTTCTTTCTTTCTTTCACTTAATCCTTCTACAAATCATACTTCGCCAATAACTTGCAACGAGAGCTCTCTTTTTTTTTGGTTTCGTATTTAAAATTTTACCCGCGCAAAGTCAATTCCATTTTTTTTCTGATTGAAAATTATTTTTATGGTGATAGTACTCCTGACTCTAATTTGTCATTCTCATCATCGTCAGCTGTTGGAACATGTCCACTGCTTACCATAGACCCGATTGCCATCATCCAAATGCGTTTGCAGTTGTGTGAAATACCCACTTACATTGAAACCTTCGTGCGAAAATTCCTCGGCGAGTCCAACTCGATCCTGGCTGTTATTGTTAAATATATAAAGCACAGTAGAAAATCACACAAAAATGTGAATGTAGCTTTCTTAGGGATCTGATCTTAGGAGATGATCTTTTATTTTTTACCGCCGTTATAAAACTGGAGGTTCTCAATTCGACTATATCTTCTGTGTTTTTCGTTTTTCATTCAGTCGAATCTAGAACCTCCATTTTATGACGGCGGTAAAAAGTAAAAGTTAATTGAAGTTTCGGGTGATAAATATAGTAAATATTTCATCAATGGATGAGTGAAACTTGTGGTTCCAAATTATCAATTCACGGTCTGGTGTTGGAATCCTGGATAAACCAAGGCTCTTCGAAATTTACGGCTAAATATTAATCAAACATACATATCAAGAAATAAACTCTGCAGTAACAAGAAAAACATTTGGATATACGTTCGTTACTTCAACTCGTCTATTACTCAAACATTTTTTTTAATATCGTATAAGTTTTAAAATAAATAGAATATATCCTTCCTCCATTTTGACGTAGCAACGTGTTGGAAATCGATAACGCTAGCTGCATGCATAAAAAACTATGACGTGATAGTAACGTTCCATTATTCGGAACGTCATAGTTCCGAATAGGCTGAGTCTGCGAACGAGAAAACGAAACGAGTTATGTCTTTCACTATACCAGGCGATGCGTTTCTAGATCAATTAGAGAACTGTTATCATGTAAAATATCTTCCGTAAACTAACGGACAGACAACCAGTTTTTCTATTTTGTGGCTCATTTGGCTTGTGTTCTAAGATTACCGGAAGTATTTTTCAAACTCCTGAAGCTACTGACGCAAGCTGATTTTTGACGAAAATAGCGGGGCAAACGGCTGGCCGCTTGCTTTATTGTCGATGGTCACCAAAAACCTGCGCTTTTGGTGACCATCCACAATAAAGCAAACGGATCATCGACGATAGAGATAATTTAGATACAGGAGGGAAGCCATAGACAGGCCTATGATGGTCAATGGGCATATGGTTGGCATGGGCATGAAAATGCATCATTATATAATCCGGTAGGCGCATTACAGAGAAAAAGGAATGAAAAAGAGAGACGAATAGCAAAGTACATTTGCTGTCTCTTCAGAGTTAGGTGGATGCGTTTTATGCTGGCCTCCATATTATCTCTATCCAGCACACACCCGTATAGAGGTTTGCAGCCTTTGTGGTGTCCTGTGGATTTTCATAGCTATAGTTATAGTATAGATATAGTATAGTGATTCACAAAGATACAAGATACACGGTTTCACACTGAACTGTCATTCGGAAGTATCCGTGATTGTGCATAAATATTCAATTATTTTTTAAGTTGTTGTAATTGACATTGTGCACGTTGGTTTTAAGATGCCCAGTCATCATAGTATTTTTTATCAATGTATATGTGAATAGATTAGTATCTGCAACTAGAAAAGAGTAGAACAGATGAATGAGATTTTTATTGCTGGTGATCCAAAGCACCGTATCTGGGGTAGCGTAATTTCCATCTGTTTTATATATATTAGCCTTCTATTTTGCCGTTATTAAATAATATTATATGACTTTATGCGTATAAACTTAGATGAGGATGCGGGATCGTTCAATAATAAAACATAACATCGAATATTGGAATCCGTTCTGCTTATATCAGTATAAAACAATCGGTATAAGTTATTCAGCTGACTATTCCGCATAAGTTCTTTAACACTTTCTTTATTTAGTTTTCGAGTACACAATATTTCCGCTAGACACGCCATCCATTACGGAAAAAGACATTTGCTAACTTCGTTTTAACTTTATGTTTCCGAACGACGGAACAGATTATAAAAAACTTTTAAAACGTAACGACATTCTAAATTCGAAGTTTCGAAATAAAAATGACGTTTTTTTTTACATTCTAAACGACGCACTTTGCGGCAATGAAAAGACGATATAAATACTAAAAGAAGAAATCTATCAAAATAGAGTAACGTTATAAAAGTCGTCAACGATAAGAAGATATAGCTTAATTTTCTTTGAGTGACATTAAATAAAGATACATCTATCCGTTCGTTCGTTTCGTTCGTCGTCAAAATCATGTTATCAAACCTGGCGAAGTAAACGTATTATGTAAACCTATTACACTCCAAAAATAACACTTCTTGAGGTAGAAAACCTTTCTACACGAATACTTTACTCAATTTTGTAACTCCTTTTGTTTAAAATCAACAATTTCAAATCCTTTCAGCGTAATTTTCAATTTAACATTGCTGTCTTTCATTTTGATTAACTGCGTTTCATACTGCTACGTAAGACCCTTGTGTTTGGTCTGTCGAGGTATTAACATGATATTCAATGAATAAATTACTCTTTGGTTTATGGGAATAACGCGACGAAGTTCATTGCTCAGATTGATTTATAAAAATACAAGATATGCGATTTCATATTCAACTGTTATTGTAAAGCATCCGTGGTTGGACATCAACCTAATGTGTGTTTATGTGTAATATGTGTGTCATTTTAAGTCGCTTTTTACAATGAAATTTAGAAAAGGAACAAATTAAGATTTTGTTTAAAAATTGAGCATTATTTGAACATATTCCCTTGTAGAGTCAACCTTGTAAAAACAAACTTTCATAATTAAGTGCATAATTAAATCGCACATATTTTATATGGACTGTTTTGAGACGCTCACTGTATATCTTCGTATTTTTCTAAATCATTGATTGTTCTCATATACAATTTTAACCTACAATATTTTTCTGGAAATGAAGTACCGATATTATTATTATTTTAAATAGCGTAGAGGGACAAACGAGAAATCGGAGCCTTTTTATGTCTACTGACGCCCATGAACATTGGTTGCCCTCCTTTCCACCTTCCCCTAAAGGGCCACCGGCCATTTAAAAATAGCACGAAGGACGACACCAAAGATGTCATGTGTGCTACTTATGCGCTCGTGCGGGCCCAATACCTCTACAATGCAGCATGGCACTACCTCTTACTATCACGTAGGTTAAGCAGAACCACAAATAAAATTAATTACATTTCATAGCTATAGGGTAATTTTTTTAAACACCTTTGTAAAATTTTCAAATTTTCCTATTGTTACATTATTTATTATCGACTTGCGGTTGGGTTTCAATAGTCTACTACAAATTTCCCGATGATCCAATTACGTCATACTGGCTACGAAAATAAACTACTAAGTACGGTTGGGATAGCATCGAATAACTTTCCCACCATGATTCAAGCCTTGACGGGGATGCTCTTTATACCCCTCTTATTAGAATAGGGGGCTAAAGAGCGGGTGGAGGATCGCTCTTTGTACCCCTATATGAGACGAACCAAAAGGAGGAGGCGCTTTTACGCATGGTGCAAGGGGCGAGGATGGGAACCTCACCCCAATTCACTGTTCCAAATTTGGTGGGGTTATCCTGTAGTGCGAGACAACCCTATCTGTGGAGGTGGACTCGGTCCCTTAGGGGGCGGACTAGCCGTCGAGGTGCCCTGATGATCTGTTGTTCCGGGGCACTTTACCGAAGGCGGCACTGGTGTCACTCGCGGTGGTTCTTGTGGATATTCGGAACTATATAATGTGCCGGAGCCCCACACACCACTGGACCCAACCCAGGGCCAGTGAAGGCGCGTAAATGCGTTTCCCCGCGTCGATAATAAAAAAAATGTATTTTTAACTTTATACCCTAAACTTTTACCGACCCGGCTTCGCACGGATATTAATATAAATACATCAAAAACTCATAGATTCACCAAAATTATAAATTTCAGTTTCGTCCTCGTAATTGACACCTTACATTGGCAGAACGTGTGTCGGGACAGCTAGTTGTTGCTAGTTATGATTTCTGCAGCTATATAAGGATTTACTTTAAATTTTTTTTCATTGTCACATTTTTCATAATGATCAAAGTGTTCTAGAAAATTTTATATAGACTACCTTCGTCGCATAATGTAGGATTGCACTGATTAAAGGATTTTTCCAATCGGTCCAGTAGTTTCGGAGTCTATTCAGTGCAAACAAACAATCAAATGTTTCCTCTTTATAATTATCTTTACAAGTGTTATAAAGCTTAAGTATCTGTCAGTTAAAATAACAAAATCTCAGGAGCTACAAGTTACATCTGAGAAATAATTTCAATACTACACAGCCCATTTAGTGAAGAAGACTTTTTATACCATATGTGTAACCGCGGGCGCTACTAGTCACTTTATTAATGAGAGTAAACAGCTTACCATTGCTTTCCTTGTATGTCTCATCAATCATTTTCAAAGACTCGGAGAACACGTTGCTTATTTTGTCCTTTTCGATCAAATTCGGCAGTTTCACGTGCAATTCGTGGCCCTGCAGAAACTTGGCCATTCGATATAGCGCAGAGTCACCCAGCGACCGTCCCTCATCTTCCAGACTGTTCGACAGCGGGACACTGACTAGCCTGACACCGTCGACAATGTCCAGATCCCCGTCCAAGATGGACCCCAAAGCCCGCGAGATGAGGGCTAAGGTTAGAATTGTGCGAAACATTTTCGATGGAAGTCCGTTCGAGAAATAAGTAAGAAAGGGAGACATAAATGCTTTTATAGAGATAGCTTTCAAAAAAATGAAAACCAAGCGATAGCCATGCAACGAGTGGAAGAGAGGAAAAAACTAGTGGCGCCATTCTACTACCGTTTGGAATTTGTTTATGCTTTTGCCTGCGACTTCGGACGCGCGAAACGATAGTTTTACCCGACTGCACTAGAAAGTTTTTTTTATAATATAGGGGGACAAACGAGCAATCGGAGCGTATTGATGACTACCGACGCCCATGGACATTCGCATGATTGTTAAGCAGATGAGTTGCCCTCCTATCGTCCCCCTCCCATTGGGCCACCGGGTACTCACAAACCGAACGAAACGCGTAGGTGTCACTTTACGGTGGTATCAAGTGAGCGAGAGGAATCTCTCCCCGGTCGTGCCGGCCCAATTATGTTCCACAGGAGGATGTAGTGTCATGCCCCAAGCGTGGTACCTCCTCCTACTCAGCATGCCACCACCTCTCACAAAAAGTGTGTTATGCTTCTTGTGTATTGATGTGCTTTTATTACGTATGCTTTTTTGACGAGTTCTAAGATCGCTGAGGCCTTGCTATTTGGCCGGGCTCGATTGGGGGGGTACCTCACATAATACCATCGCTAAGTGACATGTATGCTAGGATATTTCGTATGATTTGTTAGTAGCCGCTGGTCCAGTGGGGCGATGAGATGAAAGGCGAGGGCATCTGCTTGTGCGGATGTTTTATGGGCGTCGGTAGTCATCAAATGTCTCCGACTGTTCGCCTATCATACAATGGTATAAAAAACAAATCGGTCTGCTGGAATATCGAAGTTAAAATTTGTGAAAGCAGTCGGTTTCTTCGATTAATTAAGAGGTAATTAAAAAAAACACATATAATCCAATTGCTACCCCGGCGCAAATGGCGCGGAGATGTGTTGTTGTTGTTGTATCAAGTCTGACTTGTTACTTTTATTTCGGTACACAATAAAGCATTCTTTAATTATATTTATAAAAAAATCATAAATATATAAAGCTAATAGCAAATGCTATTATCACTTTATTAAAGTAGTATTTAGCAATTAGTCTACATTTTCATTTAACATTATCATAATTATGTTGTATAATGTCTGCCTGATGGTCAAGTGGTAGGCATGTTCAACCACAGTCGTGAGGTTCTGGGTTTGAGTCTCGGGTCGGACCAAATTGTTATTCGGATTTTTCAATTTATAATAAAAGTTCGAAATCAGGAAGTTGGCGGCGTTAGTTCCCCGTGCCTCGGAGAAGCACGTTAAGCCGTCGCGTTGGTCAAGCGCACGATTTCTCCCCGGTCGTGTCGGTCTGCCGTCCCATCGGAATAGGGGAATGAGAGTACAGAGGGTGTACTTTTAGCTGAGCACGCTTGTACACTATAATATATCTTGCGCCGTTGACTAGTGCATATAGAAATGGCCGCTGTGACCGAAATTCGGCTAGGGCCAAATTATTATAATAATTATTGTTGCAGATATAATAGAGACTCGGCGGTCTAGTGGCTAGCGCTTTGCACCACTGTTGGTAGTCCAGGTTCCACCGGCCCTGTGCCAAGAAGTTTTCCTAACTGAAGTACACCTTCTGAGTGCTCCCGTGATGACGGATGACATCGTGCGGATACACGGTTTCCTGGTTTCCGGGCCTGGTTTCCCTTCTTGCGTCCTCTTCAAATCTCCTAGACTAGGCCAACCCCGACGTCATGTAATGTATAAACGGGATAAGGCTAGGATGATATGTATATAATTATACCATGATCAGATAGCTCGGGTGCTGTCCGTAGGTGTCAAGAGTCTTCGCAACTGGCGTGTTAATGCGTAGATAGTAATGAATGTGGAGGAAGCGAGGCAGGTGTGTAGGGACCGTGGTATACGGCACTCCGTTCTCTCGGCCTACCTCATTAGGGAACTGCCATAAAGATGTTTGCGTGTGCGTGTGTAATATCTTGAGAAAGTTCCTGTAAACTTGTCACGGCTGAAGTCAAACTATATGTAATTTTATTATGTAGAACGTACATATTATTGTCATATATTTGTATATAGATACAGTCTGCTATCGACACTATGTCATTCATTACTTTGTTCCAATTATCAACATTTTATTAAGCATTGTGTACCTTCCAACGGGTTAAATCGTCTTCACACTATCCGATACGATATTATAATCGAACGTGCTTGGTTGCTGTACTTTGTAATCATCCATATCACACTATTGGAGCAATTCAATAAAGCTTTCATACGAATATACATACAAATATATACTAACTTGTATAAAAAATCCCACAGGATGATTTTCATGTAAAATGTTGCCAAGACGAGATATTATATCGCAACTCTACAAAAGTTGTCATATTTCAAGTGGGGTCTAGCTACTTTATTTGCAATCACAAACATCATAATTATGAAACCACAAGTTCGGGATACAATTTTAAAATTAAATACACTTATTAAAAAAATCTTATACTGACACACACTTCTGTGTAGGTGTGTGCATGGAATGTAATAACGCAAATGGGTAAGCGATCTGTACATGTGATCCAGCATATTATCCAGCGTAGTCAAATTTCATGGCTTGACCAATTTCCACGTTACAAGAACTATACAAAATGTAATGAATGTGTTTATAACGAGACGGCTGAATCACGAGTTTTGACTTTGTATTAGAGTTTGGGAAGTTAGGGCGAATTGTAGGGGAAATTTCTATTTTTTTTTGTATTCTTCTTGGTCTTGTACTAACACAACCAGTGTGTAATAAATTTCATATATAGATAGTTAAATATTGTTTTAACGAGAGTTTGGTACAAAATTTCATACTGCTCAAATTGTTTCATATTATAAAAAAATCTGACACAGGTGTATATAAATACCATCAAAAGCTTCTACTTGTGTATCCGCACACTTTGAATAAAAATTCTCACAACAAAGTAAATTGTCAAACAACATAGATTAATTTTAACATCTTCTGTCTTTGCTATATCTAAAATAAAAATACCTTTGCTGAAAATTTATACGAACGAGTGAATGACATTTTATGATGACGCATACGTTCATCATATCAATCATAAAATTTATCACATGCATGTCATGCAAAGACAGACCCTTTTATTTCGGTACGAAATTTGAATTTTATAAAACTTGAGAAGACTCGTCCTGTCATTACCATAAAGTTTGTCCAGTTGTATCGGGCCCCTTATTCCAGTAGCTTCAGGGTATTTTCATTCAAATCGAATTCAAATAGAAGACCTTTCAGTCCGTTCACAAATACGGCCACCTGAGAAGAGTTTTAATGCATCCGATACGATAATGTATACCCGACATATCGTACACCGAGATGCCCTGTCGCTTTTAGACTTGCGACATCCCAACACGTAGCATTTCTTTACTGTTTGTGGGATGCCAGGCGGTAACGGACGGGCCTAAAAACATAAAACATAGACGTGGGGCCTACACAAGCTCTTTAATAGGTTTCGACGCAAAACATTACTACTTACCAGCTAAGCCCCTCAGCTTAACTTCTGTGATTAATTTTATACGTCATCCGTTATCTAGGGACTTTTTGAGACAAAACCTTGAGTTTTAGTTATAAAATACAGCTTGCCCCATAAACTCCTCTATCTTTCAGCGGAAGTTCCGACATAATTGGCTCAGCCCTTCTAGTGCCAATATAGTATGTACAAATGTAATAACAGAAAGATGAACATAAATAAAGAAAAGGCGATGGTTTCCGTATTAATATACGCATAATAGCTGTCATCCAGATGCCACCGGCTACTCTCAAACCGCACGAACCGCGCGAATAGGCTCGGCACCTTGCGGTGGTGTCATGTGAGCGAGACATACCTCCTGGGCGTGCCAGTCCAATGCGGGTGCAATGCGGCATGCCACTCCCACAATCACACGAAAGAGAGTTACTTGGAATGTTCACAAATGAATTCCATTATATGTATAAAAGAAACTATGCATATAAATGCGTAAGCATGCTTAAACAAACGTGATATTATGAATGGGGAAAGATAAATTTAATTAGAATAATCTTTTTGCTAAATTATTTTTTCCAATAAAAATTACCACTGCATTTATAAAAAAACAACCACCTATTTTATTTGAGGATACAAGTATTTAAAGATTCTGTACCCGGACGTAACATAGATTCATAAAGTTGTAGAATGGCCGCCAAAACCACGACATTGAAACGGACAAAATAAAACAAAGACAATAAGTCTACACTTGTAAATTTTTAAGCGCGCGTACTGGAAGCGACAGTTAATTGGCCGTGACTTAATGGTGACGCGCTTACACGCCGCAGATGTTGATCAACAATTTCGGCACTAGCATGCTGCCCCGGCTTCGCACGGATTCAATGATTTACAAAAACACGATATTTTCGGTCTCGTAAACATTACACGTTGACCTACCATGACAACAAATTTAATTTATCACAGAACCACGTCTCTCGCGACGGCTAGTTGTCGATAATTTCACCAGATAAGGATTTACTTTGATGTTTTTTCACACTTTTATTACGTCCAAGAAGTTTTCATAACCATATATCTATATCTTTTTAGAAAATAATATGGCCCACGTTCATCACAGATAATGTAGAATTCTAGTGGTAAAATATTTATCTTTAATTCGGTCCAATGCTTTCGGAGCCTATTCAATGTAGACACACAAACAATGAAATGTTTCCTCTTTATAACATTAGTATAGATGTAAATGACCGGCTACGAGCCTGAGAATATATCAAGGAATTTACGGCAAAAGCATCATTTACCCTAATATTTGTATGGAGTGTAATGTGGAATATATTTTTAGTTTATTAACCACTCCACTATTTACCCCAAAGTAACCAATTTCTCAATTCTGTCTCTCTCTCTCACGTGCTCACATTTAAGGTTGTAGTATTTAGATTGTGATCAATTTGTATAATTTTTGAAAACGCACAAGTTGTTATTTTTATTTAATAGTAGATTTTATTGTTGATTAGATTAGATACGATGAGGGGTGATAAGTAATGATTGCTATAATTAGTAGTTAGTAGTAACTTAATATACTTAGTACTGATTAAGCAAATACACGACGTGACGTAACGCTTGGCTGGTTAATTACCTCATTATACGGGACTTTAACCGCTTTAAAACGATTTTATGGATTTATTACACTAGTATGAAATATCTATATTTTTTTTGTCTTGTCGCTTCTAGCAAATTTTATGGCGCCAACAGTAGTTATGTACTTTAGGTAGACGGGATGTTTTGTTCTTCTTTTTAAACGTAGTAGTGAGAGTGTATAGAAAGAATTGCCAAAGGGCTGAAGATAGAAAGTAATTTAATAAATAATGCTGGACATATAATTTAAAAAGGAGTAGACTGGGTCCCCAGTTCCATGATCATGCCATGATAATCATAATTTATGATAAATCATAATAATGATCGCCTCTGAGGTGTAACGGTGCGGGTGTCGCTGTTAAGACTGTTAGCCGAGTCGGGTCCTGGGTTCGATCCCCAGGTCACCAACTATTATTAAATGTTTCTCAGATTATTCTGAGCACTGGATTCAGGATAGGAATGTACATGAAGTGGCGATAGGCTTGCCACCTATAACATCATGGACCTTTAGTCCCTTTTATTTTTTTTTGTTGACGCGGGGAAATGCATTTACGCACCTTCACCTGCCCTGGATGGGGTTCAGTGGTGTGTGGGACTCGCGGCACATGATTGTGCCGAATACCCACCAAAACCCGAGTGCCATCAGTGCCGCCCTTGGTGAGGTGCCCCGGAACAACAATCATCAGGGCACTTCGACGGCTAGTCAGCCCCCTAAGGGACGAACTCCACCTCCACAGATGGGGTTGCCAGCACTACAGGACAACCCCTCCGACTTTGGGACAGTGCAATGGGGTGAGGTTCCCATCGTCGCCCCTCGCTCCGTGCGCAAAACCTCCACCTCTCTTAGGACCCCTCTTTTTATAAGAGGGGTGCAAAGATCCCCCTCGGTTCAATTGGCTCCGCCCGGATTCACCCCAGGCTACTAGGGCCTATCACCACAGCAAGGTATGAACCATGGTGGGGATGGGCCTCAGTACCTTGGCTAATCGTGGGTATTCTAGTATATCTACTAGACTTACGAGTTGTGGATGTACTAGCACACATCTACCTACCTCTTCGGGGATAACAGGCATGAATGTACTTTACCTTATTTCTCAATTTTCATATAATTATTATATTTTTAGCACTTTGCTAAATGTATGAAATACCAGAATAAATGCGACAAGTTCAATAACTAAAAATCGATTTCTTTAAATCAAATTATATGATATAATTGACGAAACAAGAGAGTCGAAGAATGTAAACTGTAAACTGATATATGTTTGATGGCGAAGTTCGCAAAATATGATAATCTAAATCAAAATAAGTAAGTAAGTAAGTAATTATATATTATGAAATTACCTACAAAATGTGTAAAAAAACCCTCTACGTCGCGTTGCACAAAACTCACATACATTTCTGCCCTTTTAAATTGTGACCGCTATCTAATCTAAGACTATGAAACTAGGCTTGAAAACAGTAAGTTGAAACAATGTAATGTAAATATACAACACCTGCGCAATTTATAAACAGCTTTCATTTTTCTTAATAATAAAAGAATCTATACTCAATCAATGCCGTTGTCGCTACAGAAAAAAAAAAGAAGAACGTCATTTCACGGGCTTTCTAGTAAATGCGCTACACTTTCACTATCGCGGGAACAATAGCCATCTCTTTCTGTCCCATTGCATTTAACATGTCGTCTCTTTTACTACTTACTTTAATAAATTATGTTGAAGTGAAATGTTACGTAATATTATGAATTATTTAACGAAAATTTTATTTATAAAAATATAAAATTGGAAAAAAATTCTTCATGTCACCAGACATGTCACTCTTGAGCCCCCTCTTCTTATAACAGGGGTGCAAAGATTCCCTCCGTTATGCTTAGTATGGATTTTATTGCCTTCAATTTCCCTATAATCCCATGATCATTTCAACAATTGACCACCTTCAAAATTTTTCATTCCTTTCTCAGCGGTCGCAACCTTGGTGGACACTCTTTAAGTTGTACTTCGCCATAACTGCAGTGTATCAACCAGCGTATTCAGAGGCGGCGAGTACACAGGACTCCAAGTTCTCCATAAAATTTACTATTATGTCAAAGTCAGAGCACGTAAGACAGAGCAGAAAAGACCTTCCTTCACGAACTCGTGCCTTCTGGCTTCCAGCCAAGATTGTTTCAGGTAATTCTGCTAAGCCAACCTTCCCTTCTTTGCACTGGAGTGATGAATGGAGTGGCCCTTGCCGCAAAAGAGAAAGAGAGTAATTGAATGATCAGGGAACTCCGCCGCCTACTATCCCGCGGTGTAGTTACTCTAAGGCGGATATTGTGTTCCGGCAGAGCACCGGTCATAAAGCACTTCTTTCCCTGGACGTAGTCCCCAGCTCGTTCCTTTTGACCGTATATAACGTAGAGCGACTCGAATAGTTGACGACCAAGTTATTTCCAGACAGCTCGATTCTTTGTATCGAAGAGATGTCAGTTCACTGTGCGTCATTTATCGTATTTTCTATGGGGAGTGTTCCGAGGAAATGTTCGGCTTAACACCAACAGCAAAATTTTATCTTCGGACATCGCGACAGAACTCGAAATTCCATGCCCGTCACCTTGGTGTCCATAAATCTACAACAGTGCGGTTTGGACGCCACTTCTTACCGCGAACATCTGTACTGTGGCACCAGCTGCCTCCGATTACATATTCCTCAAAGACCGGCAACGGTTCTACCGCCTGGTCTTGCAAATGTCTATGGGTGAAAATCACAATCCAACTGCTCGTTTGCCGCCTATCTCATAAAAAAAACAATTTCCCTAACCAGTCAAAGCGTCGCATATCATTTTTCTTTCTGGACCAATATAAAAAAAGGAGAATTCAGAAATATTTGTTGACCGACGTAAACACAATCCGCCCTCATTCCGCATCCCCCTAATTGGCAGTCATAAACTAGTCATAAACCGCTACCAAATTCCCTGGTTTATACCTCAGAATGTTTTCTATTCACAGGTACTTACTACAGCTGGCGTTGCCATTGCATTTGCCTCGAAAGTTCATCGACTACCGAAGGCTTTGTAGTTTTCAAGTTTATGGGGACAACGGGAGCACATACCCTCACTCTTTTCCCGCTAGAGATAAGCCATCTTGTTTAAAATTTAATAGTATAGGTAAAATATATATAAAATGTTTCTTTGTTTAAACTTCTTTTGTCTATATGTTTGTTTGTATCTCTAAAATAGCAAGAGATAAAAGACATGTATAGCAATTTTCTCCGGAACTATCTGAATAAAGTTTTACACAAAATTCCCGCAACGCCGTAGAGCACAGCTAGTGTCTAATAACATTTTGGAGTCAAGCAGTTGACAGTCAGTGCACTCCCGGAGAACACTTTAGGCCTTCAGTTCTGCATCTGATTTCTCTCCGGTTATAACGGACTATCGTCCCATCGGATTAATATGTTGGTCTGCGTACCTAGGTAATTACAGTCTTTTCGTGGCGGTTGGGCACAGTAGCCTGGAGATAATATGGGCGAAGCCAATTGAACCGAGGTGGCTGCTCTTTGTACCCATTTTTTAGAGCATAGGGACCTCACCCCATTCACTGTTCCAAAGTTGGTGGTGTTATCCTGTGAAGGTGGTGTACGTAGGGGACTGACTAGATATCGAGGTGCCCTGATTGATGGCGCTCGCGATGGTTTTAGTGGCATGCATAGCACTATGAGGTGCCTCAAGCCCCACACATCACCGGAACCCCACCCAGGGCCGGTGATGGCGCGTAACTGCTTTTCCCCACGTCAAAAAAAGGTGCTTGATTATTCTGTATATGGACGTCCGAATGAATAAAGCGTAACACTTTGAATCTGTTTACAAAAATAATTGTTAATAACCGTAAGTATTAACACACAAAAAGGTTTTAGATTGGCATAAAAAAATATCTCTGCCGTCATTTCCCCTTTGGCCAAAAACTGCAAAAGCGACACATCACACAAGTACCTATAAAATTGTACAAACAGGTTTGAACGCGTACAAACCATATACAGGAATATTTGTGTAACAGATTTAATGTGTTACGGTTATTAAGGACAGTGTTACGGTTATTAAGGACAGTGTTACGGTTATTAAGGAGAGTGTTACGGTTATTAAGGACAGTGTTACGATTATTAAGGAGAGCGTTACGGTTATTAAGGAGAGTGTTACGGTTACTAAGGACAGTGTTACGGTTATAAAGGAATACATTTAAATCTGCACTATTAAGTCTTGTTCCCGCAATGAACCACCAGCTAATCATAAACTACACAGACATCATCAATCGGGTGCTATCATGTGATAGGGAAGTACCTACCCGGTCGTGGGAACGCATTTCGTTTGCAATGTACTCGTAACACTACCTTTTAGTAGGCTTGCTTTCGTAGATTAATTTAACATACTATTGAAATGTTCATCGAGTCTCTTCGCTTCAGTAATGACAGGCAAAAAGAGAGAGAGCACACAGCACGCTGCATGTTAGGGTTCCGTACACAAAGGATAAAAAACGGAAACGTATTGGTAACACTCTGTTGTCCGTCCGTCTGTCCTTCTGTCATCAGGCTGTATCTCATGAACAGTGACAGCTAGAGAGTTGAAAATTTCACACATAATATATTTCTGCTGCCGCTGTAGCTATGAGCCAGAACAAAACAGTTATTTACAGGGGTTCCCATACAGGAAACGTGATTTTTTGCTTTTACTCAATAATTATTATACGATTAATAAATCAATACAGGTATCTGTTGTATACGGTTGTGATATTCACAGAATATTTATTTAAGTTCTCGCTTCAGAAATAAATAATTCTAATGAAATAAATTAAATATTGAAGGGATACTTCTAAAAAACTAACATACTTTTGAATTTTTTTTCTCCATTCTTATCACGTCAACATTTCGAACTTGAAATATTTACGAATTACTAATTAATGGTCGCGGCACGGAACACTTCATGCGTGTTCCAAACTCACATTTGGCCGGTTTATGCTCTCTTTTTGTTAAGAACCACACCCACTCATTTGAAGAGCGATTTCGCAATACACATTGTAGTTTCCATTTCATTCTAGTTGTATAAAAAGAAATGGGTTTTTATGTTATTGTTAACTAGTTCTATGTTCGGCGGCATCTGGGTTAGTTTCATATAGTTTCTGATAGAATAGAATACAATTTATGCAGAAGCATGATACATACAAGTTGATTGTAATTATAATGAGTCTCCTAAATTGGTAAACACAAAAGTGTCCTCTAGTCCGATGAACTGTGAAGGCATATTGTCTGCCTCGTGTTTTTTTTTTGTTTTTCATTGTATAGGGGAACAAGTGCGAAAACAGAGCTCTTCTACGACTACGCGTTGCCCTCCTTTTCAACTTCCCTCCAAGGGGCCACCGGCCACCTGCAAACCGCATGAAACGTGAAACCCTATATGTCACTTTTCGCCGGTAGCAAGTGAGCGAGAGGTACCTCCCCGGTCGTGCCAGACCAATTCCGCTGCAATAAAGCATGGCACTACCTCTTAGAGAAACGCCTAGTGATAAGAATATTCACAGATGTGAGGTTCTGGTAGACTAGTGATTTAGCCAGATTGAATCTGGTTAAATCACCTTTCAATTGGCTAAGATTAATAGATTTTTTTAACATAGATTTCAGGACTTTATCACACTTCTGGATAGTAATGTTTCGAACCTATCAGACAGAATCAATTAATAAAGCTATCCCGGTTTAGAGTTTTTTATTTCATCTCAACTCAGAGCCTTGTAGTGCAACTGGACCTCAGGCTGTGTTATATTTATCTATGTTACTTGTACAGGTATGGTGAATAGATTATTTGTACCCTTTGGGATAATGATCCCCAAACTTACTTGGTCGGGATCCTTTAGGCAGGTTAATATTAGATGAAGCCTTAAAGTTTTACGTTTAACAGGGCCGAAGTAATTTAAATTACCAATCATCAACCTTTAAGGATTTTTTTTTTGAAGATTAATAATAGACTACATTAAAATTCAAATACTGTTTCTCTTTTAGGATTAATAGGCTCAATATAGTAGCTAGAGCTGTGTATTCCGCCTGCCTCGCGATCTAGTGGTAAGCATGTTCAACCACAGTCGTGAGCTTCTGGGTTAGAGTCCCGCGTCGTACCTAAGCGTTATCGGTGTTTCTCAAGTTCTATTAACACTCTAGAATCTGGAGGTTCGCGGTGTTACACCCCCGTGCCACGGAGATCGCGTCAGTACGTCGGCCCTGCCCCTGATTTCTCTCCGATCGGATCCGATTGCGAACAGGAGAATGAGGGAATAGGGAGTGCAATTGTGCTTGCACATGTGCACTATGATGTTGGCTCGTCTCTGACATAGAGATGACTCCCGTGACCGTAATTCGGCTAGGTAGACTATTGTTATATCTGTATTGTTTACCGAGTATGTTATAGTAGAAGACAGCCAGACAAATAGGTTTTATTCTGTTGGCAAGTGCCTACGACCACAGTACCTAATAGTGTAATTAATCTGTGTAGATTATACTATGTATGGGGATGAGCAATGAAATGATATTGCATGAAAACGTTTATATTTAATATATCATATATAGTTGGGAATGCGTGTGGGTGATGTAGTGGTGAACTGTCTGCCTTATGCAGATGATGTGGTTCTTTTAGGCTCCACTCCATCGGAGCTACAACCACTAATCACAATTGTGAAAGATGATTGTGAAAATATGAAAATATGGGCTTACACATGAACGTGAAGAAAACTAAAATTTTAGTATTTGAAAGAGAAATAACCAGAACCAGTTGATGGCGTAGTGTTGGAGCGTGTGAATGAATTTGTATATCTTAGTAGTGCTTTTAGTGGGGAGGTAAGGTACACCGCAGATGTCGGAAGAAGCGTGTGTGCAGGGAACAGAGTTAATGGAGGGTTAGGGAAGTTGCTTAAAAGCACAGTCTAGAGCCAGGGCGCCCGTCTTGCCCTGCATATTATTTACATTTATGTGCTAATCCCAACGTTAATGTATGGGAGTGAGAGTTGCGTATTTCAGAAAGCACCTGAAAGTAGAATAAACACAGCCGAGATGAGGTCGCTGCGAAAAATATGTGATGTAACCCTCACCGACGGTGCTCGCAATAATGAAGCGAGAGGGAGCCTAAGTATAAAAGAAATCATCGCTGTAAAAATGAGAAAGGGCATGCTCCGCTGGTTCGGGCATGCGGAAAGAATGGCAGGTGAAAGGTTAACAAAGCAGATATAAAATGCGAATGTGGAAGGTAGGTACCGAGGAAGACCAAGACCGATATACCATGATCAGATTGATCGGATGTTGTCCGAAGGTGGTGCCAAGAGCCTTCGCAATCGGCGTGTCTGTATGAAGAGAGTAATGTTTGTGGAGGAGGAAAGGCACGAATGAAGGGATCGTGATGTATGGCATTCTGTTCTCTCTGCCTACCACATCAGTGAGCTTGCGTGAAGATGTGCTGTTGTTGTTATATATAAAATTCTCGTGTCACGATGTTAGTTACCTTACTCCTACGAAGCAGCTTTATTGGTTTTTATCAAATTTCATACGCATATACAGAAGGTTTGAGAATCGTTTGCTATCTTTTTTTATACTACTAAGTGATGAGGGTTGTTCACCCAACCCGGTGAAACAACGTTTGCCTAGTCAGCTAGTAGAATTATGAAAACGAACTTTTGAACGTCTGCATGTAGTTCAAAACCAACGGTTCAACCCTAGCCCTACCCTGAGAGGAACCGTTTCTTGTGACTGCTCTATGCTGAGGGAAGTGTCCAGCGCAGCTTCACTGGTTACTATGAAACATACACGTGTATGTGAGATTGTGGCCTATATGGGGGCACACTTTCTACTTTCCTGCAAGTTATTAAAGATTACCTAAAGTAACCATTATTATCTTGGCCCAGGGTACCGGCTCCCATCGCCCCTCTCTATAACGAGGGGGGCATCACACGCACGGCAGTTAAAGTTGGCCTTGCATTATCGTGGGGACTGGGCGAGCTGGTTGAGCTATCATGCCTGCTATATATGTTATATGCTATGCGGGTGATATGCGGTGCTTATGACAAACTTTGTTTTTCATCTTTGAAACGTCTGGGAACTGGACGTCGTTTTAGCACTGTGAATCTATAATTACATTAACGTCTAAATTATACAATAAAATGTGAAAACAGCAACCGGGAAGAACACAAGGTACAGAGATACTCAAAGAGCTACGTTTCTAGAGTGTATGTCACTACGATGAGCTGAAGAGTTTGTTTGAACGCAATAATCTCAGGAACTACTGGCCCGAGGCGAAAAAATATTTTTGTGTTGAAAAGTCCATCTATCAAGGAAGGCTACAGGCCAGAATGACGTTACGACTAATACGAAAGGAGTTACGCGAGTAAAACCGCGGGATGATGTTGTAAATGATATGCACACCACTAATAGCCAACAATATTTTAGTCGTCAGTGTATGCTATACAGCTATCCAGTGTAATGTATATATAGCTACTTATATTTGTATGCTATACAGCTATCCAGTGTAATGTATATATAGCTACTTGTATTTGTATGCTATACAGCTATCCAGTGTAATGTATTTATAGCTACTTGTATTTGTATGCTATACAGCTATCCAGTGTAATGTATATATAGCTACTTATATTTGTATGCTGATTCGAATCGGCACCGTTCCTAATTATTTAATAATTATGTTGACCAACACTTCGTGTTCCTAAACGCGGCCTCCACTCCAGAACCTTACTGGCCCATCTGCCATCTGTTCGTCTGAGTGTGTGCCCAGCCCATTCAGCGAGCATATTCGTCGCGTGATATCTGACAATTTCTTCCACTCCGTTATGAATTCTGTCGGACAGAGAAACACCCCACATAGCACGTTCAATAGCCCGTTGAGCTACCGCAGACTTGCGGACGAGTCGTAAATTAAGAGGCCATGTACGGCCCCTTAGGTCATCACGGGGACTACGCATTGATTGAAGACTTCCGTCTTGAAGCTCTGCGGTATAGGCGACGTGAGAATATGACGAAGCTTCCGGAAAGCTGCCCAACCCAATTGAATCCTTCTATCGGCTTTTTCTCGAATTTATATCTACCCAATTGCAATAATTGACTGAGGTTATTCGTCTACGAGACATATTTGTCTACGACTTCGAGAATAGCACCATCAACGTTGATCTGACTGGGGAGAACGTGTTTAACTTTTTCGACCGTTCACCAGGTAGGAACGAAACGTTCTCCGTGCCGGTCCGGGATGGATGCGAGAAGCTGGAGATCAGTCGTTACGGCAGTCATTGAGAGATGTATACACAGTCCAGCAGTGGACCGATAAGGGCTGAATAATAAAGAATAAAAAAAATTTAAATGTTGTCCTAGCCGAATATCCGCTACAGAGGCCATATTGAGAAGAGCCACCTGCGCGGGACACGTTATAGTGCACAAGTATTTGCGTAGACACAAATGCACTCCCTATTCCCCTCATGCTCTTATTCCGATGGGACGGCTCCGTCATGACCGGAGAGAAATCAGGCGCAGGGCCGTCAGTTTACTTCCTAACTCAGGACAGTTATTAGAATCTGAAAAATCCTGATGGCATTTTTTATGGTCCGAGCCGGATTTCAAAACCGGGACATCACGTCTGCGCAAAATATGCTTACCACAAGACCACGGAGCAGTTACTGATAAAGTGTATTGATATTTTGTAGAATTAATGTATATAAATTCTACAATATGCATATTAAACAATTCCACAGTATGCATAACATATATAACATGCTTTACTGCTATTTGAAACCAAATATTTTTCAATTCTGACCAGTAGTCCCTAGCAGTGCACTATTTAGAGGAGATATATTGTCTCTTGTGAATAATGTAGAGATATATTATGTCTCTTCAGAATAATGTAGAGATATATTATGCCTCCTCTGAATAGTATAGACATATGTTGTATCTTTTCTGAATAGTGTCGCTTTGAAATATTTTTTTTTATAGTATAGGGGGACAAACGAGAAATCGCAGACTTTTAACGACTACCGACGCACATAAACATTTGTCATTATTATGCCGATGCGTTGCCCTCCCTTTCGCCTTCCCTCCACTAAGGGGCCGCCTCCCTGGTCGTGCCTAATTCTGTTGCAAAGGAAGACGTAGTGTCATGCACCATGTACGACACTACCTCCTTCTATGCAGCATACGGCACTACCTCTTACGAATATGATGATTCTCAGGATTGTATCAATATTTCCGAAGATTATCCCCTATAGACAAACAAAATGAGCAACTTTAACTCTACTAGCATATATGAAGCGCTTAGTATTTGTCACAAGCACCCAGTACCGCAACGGGAAATACACGCGCTAAGGATTATTTTATCGCATGAATAGCGTTACGCCTCGCTTATGATTACATGTCAAAGATTATGATACAGACGGGTTTTTTTACTATCGTTGATGCCTAACAGCAGAGTTTACTTGTCGCAAGCCTACAAGAATTAATCACGACGAGCTCCTCCAGCTTCACGACAATGGAGGGCCAAATTTGGCTACCGCACGTACGCTACCCCCATCGTGCGAGAGGGCCCGATCGCCTCGGCCAAGATAGTAATAGTTATTTTAGGTAATCTAAAATAAATATCGTTATGTATCCTTCCCATCTGAGGGAAGGGAGGGGGGACTCCAACCCCTAGCTTCCCTCGTAGCCTTCTCCGTAGGCGTAAATTTTTGGGTGTCGCGTTTCATGCGGTTTGTGATTAGCCGGTGGCCAATGGTAATATTTAGAATTAGTCAGTTATAACTACCGTTCTACGAATATTTCAAACCCTTTTGTTTCACTGCTTATTTTCAATATTTTTCTGAACAGGAGTGGCTGAGAAGTATTACATGCCAGTAACTTATATATATATATATATATATATACACATATATATATATATATATATATATATTGTTTATATGTGTGTAGGTCTTATTCATCGTGGTATTGATACAAATGATTTCGATGATATGAGCGAGATTGTTTATAAATTCTTAAGTGTTATGTAATGGACGTCCATAAAATGGACGCGTCACAGGACCTACTAAATATATTTGGTGATGATAGTAAACTGAAAATAATCTTTTAACTGAAATATGTAGAGCAATTGAGTTTACCATACTAAAAATTTATTTATTCACGTCGACGAGCAAAACGGACTTTTGCGGATTTTTGAGATTTAAAAATTAAAGCATGGAATTTATCCTTCTGAATTCGTACGCGAAAAATTAGCCCTCACTTTATATAAAAACATTTGAGAGCTGAAAAAGTATGCAATCTCTATTTTAAATATTATTTGTCATTCTAAATAAAGAAGATTACCCGCAGACAGACAGACAGACGATTACAGGACTATATCTGCATCTTTTTTAGCTCTAGTTATTAGGTTGGCTAACCAAGGCTATGTGTCACCATGTATACTTTTTGATTTTCCTTATTAGTAACTATAATAGGGAAGTTTTCTATATGAATGTTTTGTTGTGTCACACAGATCTGCATTAATTCTATAATTTTTTAAGCACATTGAATTATTAAAATAAAATATTGATGTTAACGCATTCTGAAATATTAAACATATTTTAGAATGTGCTAACATCAATTTAGTTTTTCTTGTAGAAATAGAAATAGAAAT
>JAFELO010000414.1:300291-319588 GCA_017140195.1 Eumaeus atala | reverse complement strand
AAGTAGGCAGTATCATTACGTCCGCGTAATTTAGTTTCGAGAGGACGAGCGATTCTTAAAGCTTAATACGAAGATCGGTGCTTATGAAGTTCCTTATCGTGTACAGTATTTTTAAATGGTAGAAGCAGTTTCGGACTGCTATAGTTAAGTAAATTTTAAACCACAAGCCTTCATCAAATAACAGTCCCAGATTCCGTGCCTCTATAACTCTTTCAAGGTTGTAACCGTTATGTGTATTGCTGGCAAGATATGTAAGGTCTTGTTAATTAGTATTTGGGTGCCCATGAGCATATATTTTGTTTTATCGAGATTCTGCACAAGGTCATTAGCGCCAGACCACTCACCTACACGTGCCTAGTCCTCATTAAGCCTAGAGATGATCTCTGTCGTGTCGTTTGGTCTGAACAAGATGTACAACTGAATATCGTCGGCATACATATAATAGTTACAGTGATATATCTGCTGGATAACATCAGCTGTATACAACGAGAAAACGATTGGTCCTAATACGGATCCCTGAGGGATACCCCTTTTAACCGTAAATGCATCAAAACGATGCAGTGCAACCAACTCAACAAACTGAAAACGATCGCATGCATAAATAGCTGGATAACCAAGACACAGTATCAGGACCAAAGCCATAATAATTCATCTAGGACAACAACAAAGGCAAGTCCAAGGTGTCAAAAGCAAGCGAATAGTCTAGAAGCGAATAGTCTAGTAGCGAATAAAATAGACTTTTTTTGGAATTGGTTTAACAATTGCCGTGCGCCAGTGTTTGCGGAAGGTGCCACAAGTAATCGACTTATTAACAATTTCGGTAATAACATCTAGGCATTCTAAAAACAGGGACGCTTCATGCAGCATGTCCAGTCTGGTACCGTCGGTGCCTATCGCGTTGGAACGTAATGATCTAAGTATTTTAGAAACCTCATTGGCGCTTACGGTGTTTAGGCAAAGAAAGGGCGGTCCGAATTAATGCATCTTAGTAATGCATAATCAACGCATCGGCATAGTAATTATGTGGATGTTCATGGGCGCTGGTATTTGCCACCTATTCTATAAAGGAAAATGAAGGAATTGGCGTGAAGATGCTATATTCGTACGGTCTGTCACATCTACGCCAGGCTAGTATATACGAAAGGAAATCGTGCGCGCGGCCAGTACTAATGCGTGCAGCCATTCTGTTCCTGCGCCATTTGTTCGCTTCCTAATCAAATATGAATGATTATCATTCACCATTTACGTATTACACTCTACAAACTATTTGTGGACAAGTTAATTAGATGACATTGTGTGTGTCTTCCGTATGTTTGATAGTATCGTCATATTTGGTGAATCGAGGAAATTTACGCGTGATTTTCTTCTTCAGGTGTCGCCATGGGACCTGTGTGGGATCCGTTATCGTCTACACCGTCTATAATCGAGGCACCTCGACGTCTATTCACCAATGATACAACCCATACAAAGGGGTAACCTCGAACCACAGAAAAACAACTGGGGGGCAGTGTAGTAGGGCGAGGTTCCCATCTTCGCGCAAAAAGGCGACACCTCTTCTTGCTTCTAAATGCCTTTCTTGCTTTTTATATTATAGGGGGAGAAACGGGCTGCCATAAATACCCATTATCATTTCCATAAAGTTATGCAAATTCGTTTTCTCCTCCCCTCCGATGGGCCACCTGATATACACAGTTTCTTACAGGGCACACAGTTACTTATATAAGTTATGCCGTAAAGTAACATGCGCATATGCCGATGCATTGATCTATCTGCATTGCGCATCCCTCTCAATGGGCCACCGGCTACTCACAAGCCGCATGATATGCGACAGCAAATTCACGTGAAAGGGTAGTATCTCCCCGGTCGTGCCGGTCCAAATCCGCTGAAGTATTATGGCAAGATTCCTACTAACAATTCCGTATAAAAGGATCAAAGGGCAGCCCCCTTGGTTTTATGGTGACTGCCTAACGTTACACGGCCATGAATACCATTTTTTATTTTATAATATTTACTTTTTTATTTTTTTAAAATAATTAATTAATAAATAATATTTACTTTTTATTTATTTCAACCAAATATATCTCTACAAATGCACTCTGACTCCTGGACTAGGGATATGATGTATCACAAGGGGCAGCGGCTTCCCTGTATTTACACATTTCTTAATCTGTGTACATTATTACTAAACTAGTGCAGTTACTCACTACTTATACAGTACAATATAATGTTGAAGTTTAATTTTAGATAAATATTTTCGTTTGTCTATTCCGTTGGGTTGGTTGGTAAGGTGGCGGGGAGCCTCTGGGTGGAAGTGGCTCGTAGCCGTGACCTGTGGCCCTCTGTGGGGGAGGCCTATGTCCGGCAGTGGACGTCGTCTGGCTGATTATAATGGTGATTCCGTTCATCTTTTTTCTTCAGGACGGCTAATTCTTTAGCCTAATGTTACTTGTGATTTTAAATGTTTCATTCACTGCATAAAGGGTGAGTTAGCAGGGCTTGGTTTGTGGTTCAACGCGGGGGTGCGGGAAGTTTTATAAATCAAAACTCGCCTCAACTTAAAAAAAAAAATTACCTACCTGAAAAAAGAACGTCTATTTGAGCATAGAATTGTACATAACATTCTTAATTTAAATTTGGTAGGAAATAACATCGCCTTATTGATTTCAATATTGCATGTGTGCCAACATTTACACATACATAAACGTTACAGGATCAACAGGCCATATACTGTTGCAATGATGTACTGAATTAAGTTTTTCTTATTGTAGTATTTAGTGTTTAGTGCACTGATATATTGAGGAAGAACCTCTCCCGCTTCTTAAAAAATAATAACATTATGATAAGTCAACACATCATAATGGTTTATTCTAATGTAGAGGGAGAAAACTAGCAAACGGAACCTTCTTACTAATATCGACGCCCATAGACAGCCGGAAATAATGACTATACATTACCCTCCTTACCTCCTCCCCTCCAATGGGTCGCGGGCTTCTCACAAACTTCACGAAACAGGACAGCAAAGATTTCTCTTTAAAACGATATCATGTGAGTGCTGGCCCAATTCCGCTGAGATGCAGCACGACTTGGCATTTCTAATATTAATATGATAGGATTTCGCCCCGGTATAACTCGTGTGGGGTCAAAGGAGGGAAACCACATTGTAATTATGTGGATGTTCATGGGCGTCGGTAGTCGTAAAAAGGCTCCGATTGATCGTTTGACCCCTATTCTATAAAGGAAAGAAAGGTTTGTTTACTAATGTGTATTAATAATAATCATCGTTATTTCAGTCACTTTATGATAATATTTCGCAATAAAATAAGCAAAGTGTGTTACGATCAATAAATTACTTATTTGCTATAGAAGAGGGGAGTGGGTGTTGGGTTTGTTCCTAACACTTTCCACTAATAAATAATTAGTATACAAAATGTTTTGAAGTATAAAATTAGGATAAAACACACATTCAATATTTTTACCATTAACTAAGTACCGATACAATTGCATAAAGTCCTCCCTAGACCAGAAGACACAAAAGTCTTCGCAAGTCAGTCGAACTGGCCTCAAGGCTGGACAAAGCGCCGCCAACCAGTAGTAGGTCCCTCCGAAAAATAAAAAGTATTCTAACACATTATATATAAATAGGTAGAATCACTTAATAGATCTTGGCTCGGAGTCTTAGCTAATCATTAAGAGTGAAGTATTGTATGGTTAATATCGACAGATAATCGGTTTTATTTGGTGGTATTACATCGTACATTTTTAAATATTATAGAGGGACAAACGAACAGTCGGAGCTACATGATGCCTACGCTGTCCCCCTGTCGTCTCCCTAAACTAGAAGTCACAAGAGTCTTCGCTAGTTCGAAGATGTAGGGGCGGGTGCAATCCTTCCGAAAAATAAGATACGCCCATAAACATCCACATAAATGTTATGCACATGCTTTGATGTCCTTTTCTGGTCCTCTCCATACACACACTCCAGGCTTCTCACAACCTGCACTAAAAGTGACAGCGAATATGTCACTTTACGGCGGTACTATGTGAGCAGGAGGTACCTCCCCGGTCGTGCCGGCCCAATTCCGTCGCAATTCAGCATGGCCCTACCTATTGCTAAACATGACATGTTCATTATGAAGTACTAATTAACACGTAAATAGTTTAAGTCATATGTGTTCTGTAGGCTGGCATGAACTAGATTTTCAAACGAGCAATGGCCTTGTGGTCATTGATTTCCGGGACTCTACGATCAGGACCAAGAAAGGTATCACATGTATTATTGGCTTTCAATTCCCAATAAAGACAGGAAGGTCGTGTTACAACCCTGATGTTAGGGTTGTAAATGGCTGGTTGCTCCCTGGAAGGCTATGACCTATTGTTACCGTCCTAGACCGTCGCCCGACGTGTATTAGATCTAATATTAATAATTAAATATTATAATATTAATAATTTTATATTATTTACAACTGGTCAGGATGAGCTACAGGATGCTTAAATGAAGGCAAGTGAATTAATTTGACTGCTGTATGCTGACGGAAGAGTCCAGTGCAGCTTCATCGGATACTGTAGGACACGTCGGGCGACGGTCTAGGTGAGATTGTGATCGATAGGGGGTCAGACCCCGCAGATCCCGCAGATGGAAAGAATACCCGATAGTACGTTAAGATTAGCTAAAGTAACTATTATTAACTTGGCCGATGGGACCGGGTCACCTCGCCTCCCTCTCTGACGAGGGAGGCAGCTCACACGTGGCGGATAAAGTTTGCCTGACATTATCGTGGCCACTAGATATTTCAACAACGTAGTAGCGGTCTTTGTTAAGAGTGACTGTGACGCGGGCTTAGACTCCAGAACGGGGCTTGGGCTCCTGTGAGAAGTCCGATGGCTTATGAGTGAGTGGCTGGTCGCCGAGATTCTTAACAAAAGCGATCGATGGTACACGCGGTGAATTAGGGACCTGGCGCGGAAGCCGTACGGTAGAGAGATAACGGCTGCCTTTCGCCCGGTCCTCGAGCGGTGGCTTCGCCGTAGGCGCAGACCCTCGCCTTCCGACTGACGCAAGTGCTCACCGGGCATGGTTGCTTAGGTGAGCATCTGTGTAAGATGGCCCGCAGTGAGCCGACGACTCGTTTGATTCGTTGATTGTGGCGCGGTGGTGGACTCGGCCCAGCACACCCTCGAGGTGTGCCCAAGATGGGCGGCACTACGTCACGATCTAACATCAGTTGTCGGAGGGGACTTATCAAAGTCGAGCATCATCGTCGCGATGCTCGGCTGCGGCGAGTCCTACCAGGCGATGCCTTCCTTTTGCGAGACCGTCATGTCCCAGAAGGAAGCCTCCTATCGCCGACGACGAATGGGGGCACGAAGGAGGCGCTACCTGCAGCGCCTTCAGTAGTACCTTTGTGTTCCGTGTCGGCCGGGATGGGAAGCCGGTCCACTTCACAAAGACACGGCGTCGTGGGGACTGCCATAGCGTAGCCGGACAGTCCCCTAGGAGTACCTTTGTGTTCCGTGTCGGCCGGGATGGGAAGCCGGTCCACTTTACAAAGACACGGCGTCGTGGGGACTGCCATAGCGTAGCCGGACAGTCCCCTAGGAGGTGAAGTCTGGCCCTTTCACCGAGGTCAACGGGTGGAGGGGTCCTGTTGCCCGCAGATACGAGACCACTAATAGCGGCTGAAGGCTCCCGTAGAGGTTTAGTCGGTATTGCTACCCAATGGCCTAGTCCGACATAGGTTTGGGGTCTACCCGGGCTCCCAGGTATCATGCGTAAATGCATTCCCCTTCGTTACCAAAAAAGAAAAAAGTTGTCAAACCTTGCTAGGGTCAACGACCGTGCCAGACATATATTCAGTGGCAGCAAATATAAAAGTTTGCCGCGTGAGTAAAAAGAAAAGTCTTCAGATATGTTGTTGTTGTTGTTATGAAGGATATTTTTCTGAAATGTGAACAAACATTTTTTTAACTGAACTTGAAAATTTTAAGTTAATCAAAGGTCTCAGAGTTGTTCGAAAATTAGCTACGCTTAAGGTATACAATACATTACAAAATTGTGTTTTTTTTTTATAATAAGGGGACACGTGTACATGATGACTGACGGTCGACGCCACAAACATCCACAAAACCAGAGATAATACCACCGTATTATTTAATAATATGCATTCATTCATCATCATTATCAGCCCTTGTCGGTCCACTGCTGGACATAGGCCTCTCTCAATGAACGTCAAGACGACCGATATCCTGCTACTCGCATCCATCCCAGCCATCTGGTAAACGGTCGACCAACAGTTCGTTTTCCTAAACGCAGCCTCCACTCCAGAACCTCACTGGCCCTTCTGCCACCTGTTCTTATGAATGTGTGACCAGCCAATTGCCACTTCAGTGAGCCTATTCGTCGCGTGACATCGGATACGTTAGTTCTCTGGCTTATGACTTTGTTATGAATACTCTCGGACAGAAAACACCCAACATAGTATGTTCAATAGCCCGTTGAGCTACCGCAAACTTGCGGGACTAGTCCTAAACTAAGAGCCCATGTTTCGGCCCCGTAGGTCATCACGGGGAAAACGCATTGTTTGAAGACTTTCGTTTTCAAGCTCTGCGGTATAGGCGACGTGAGGATGTGACGGAGCTTCCGGAATGCTGCACAACCCAACTGAATCCTTCCCGAAGTTATATCTACCTAATTGCAATAGTTACCTGAGGTAGACGTATTCGTCTACAATTTCGAGATTAGTACCATCGACGTTGACCGGCCTAGCGAGAACGTATTCGTTGAACATGACCCTCGTCTTTTCCAAGTTCATCCTAAGGCTAATACATAGGGAGGATTTGCGTCATACAATGCTCTTAGTACTTCGACGTATCGCCATCGACCTGACGTCGCTGTAAAGCTTCCGGATCAGCCCAGGCTTCGACAGAGTCAAAAGCTTTCTCATAGTCCATAAAGGCAAGGCACAGTGGCTGATTGTACTCATATGTTCTTTTGTACAACTTAGCCTGAGGTGGAAATGTGGTCCATGGTGCTAAATCTTCTGCCAAACCCAGCCTGCTCCGATGGCTAGAATTCGCCAAGCTTAGTGGTGAGAGGATTCGTCAAGACTCTTGAGAACAGCTTGTAGATATGGCCAAGAAGAGAAATTGGTCTGTAATTTTGAAGAAGTGATTTGTCACCTTTCTTAAAACAAAACAACGTCACTTTCAAGCCATGCCATGGGAGGTGTGTCCCGCTAAAGAACAAAATTAAAAATCTTTTTTAACTCTCTTAATATAAGTTTCTAAGAAGCTTGACTGTAATTTAGTTCTTCCCCGGATTTTTCCCCACTTTAAGCTGCGCAAGATCCAGACTAATCTCACTTAAACTGATGTCCGTTAGATCGCCTGACAAATGTCGGATCGTTGCTTAGGATATCGGGATGAGGAGCCTGTGACGTATACAACTTGCTATGCAAATAACTTGCTATGCAGATATGATCCCAGGCTTAGAAAAAGCGGTAACCCCAGAATCAGTCCTAACTTTTGTCAGATGACTTCTTCCAAGCTTCTCCACGAAAAACCTATACCCTCTATTTTGCTCAATCGCTTCCGTAGCCCGTTGCGTATGTGAGCTGCGAAGGTCTCGGCGTATTAGTTTGCGCATTCACTTTAAACGGCTTTGACGTCGGTAGACGTAACGTCTTCGTGTGCTCTGCGTTCCCTCCTAAGTCCAAGCGTCTAATCTGGGAATTTAGCTTTCCTGCTCGTATTATACTTTACAATACCCTTCACCCACGTGCCGTATGCGATCAATCACGCCACTCATGGCCTCGTCAATTCCCATTGTAGTTTCCAACATATCTAGGGCATCGAACCGGTTTTCTAATTCTAGTTGGAATTTTTAGGAAATGGTAGGTTCTGAAAAATTCCAAGTTAGTCAGAAGTTAGGACGGAGTGTCGACTTTACTAATTGAATACGCTCGTGTCGAGAGCCTATATTAAAAAAAAAATCTAATCAATCGGTGATCACTTCCAGTATAAAACCTGTTGGACCACGGAGACATCCCTAAATATATGCTTTCATTCCATCATAATAAAGTCAATCTCGTTCCTTGTCACAGTATCGGGGCTCTGTCGTGTCCACTTCCAATGGGGCTCCTTCTAAAAATAGGAATGCATTATGAAAAGCCCTCCTTCTCGCGGAAGTTTACTAGTATTTGCCCCCAGCGAATTTGACATCCGACTCCATGAGGTCTCAGACTCGAGTCAACACCATTTCGTACTCCCACTTTGGCATTAAAGTTCCCCATAACAATATTGAGTGGGCCTTACAGTTATATATAGGTTCCCCATCATGGTTCAAGCCTTGTCGTGGCGGTGGGGCTTGTTAGCCTGGGGAAGGAATAGTTCTCGGTGCCCCTCTTGTTAGAAGAGGGGACCGAGGAGTAACAAGGGGAGGTGCTTTTGCGCACGGGCATAGGGCGAGGATGGGAGCCTCGCCCCATTGCACTGTCCCTGGGTCCGTGGGGTTGTTCGCCTTGTCTTTGGACTTCACAAAACCCCAGAATATGGCATCGGATTTTTACCAGTTCCACCTCCAGCTCAACTAAGTGGTTATCTAGTCGAAGCGTCCGTTATACGTAGCCAGGCCATCACTTTGCCAGCCAACAAAACCGTTTTTGGTCCTCCGCTCTCAGTCCACTGCTCAGATTGCTCTTTTGTTTCAAGAGTATAATGATGTATCTATGTTTCATCTATTGTCACATAACGCCGCAAAAACTCGTTAGTACCACGCTTAAACAGCGCCAAACACTCCGACGAATCGTCCACTCGACGCTGCTTTTGGTTCACGGTGAGAAAACGAGGCACCAATCGCGCGCAAAACTTTTTCATTCGCAAATGTTGGTGTAAAATGTTAAAATGCGTTCAGAGGAAATGCTCACCATCTCTGTTATCTGCCGAAACTTTAAGCGCCGATCATTCTAAACGTTTTTTTGAATCATTTTGATGATCGGCGCTTGGTGACCTCATTTGGACGGCCAGACCTGGCTGGAAAATTATGGGTAACTGGTTGTAAACGTGGGATATAGCCACGTTTACAATCAATTAATTACCCATACTCAATGCAAAGTATTACCTAAAACGCTCACTACCTTGACTTTAATCTGGGTTGCTGTTTTCCCTGTAAAGCGTAAAACTTTATCGCAGCACGAATTTCGTTTCTTTCCATTGTTGAGAAAATTTATAGCAGAGAAAGTTCTAGGTCTCCTCACACAAATTCTAGCAGTTCGAATAAATTCAACTTTGGCGTTTTATTCGAAAAGGTGATAGAATATAATGTAATAAATTTCGTTTGCCTATCTTTTTTTTAAGTTCGTCGTTTCGGCCAGTTATCAATCAGCCAGGCATATATATAAGATACCCTACCTGACATACACCGCAGAGCTTGGAGACAAAAGTCTTCAACCAGTGTGTTCTCCCCGTGATGACCTACGGGACCGAAACATGGCAACATTGAGGACTGGTCCGCAAATTTGCGGTAGCTCAGCGGGCTATTGAACGTGCTATGTTGGGTGTTTCTTTGCCCGATAGAATTCGTAAGGAAGTCATAATGCAGAGAACTAAAGTTTTCGATATTACGCGATGAATAGGCTCGTTGAAATGGGCCAGATGGCAGGTGGGCCACTAAGTTTCTGAAGTGAAGGCCGCGTTTAGGAAAACGAAGTGTTGGTGGACCGTTCACCATGTGGGAAGACGATCTCCGTAGCAGGTAGTCTGGGCGTCATTCTCTATCATCATTATCAGACTTTACTGTTCCACTGCTGAACGCAGGCCACTTTCAATGAATATATATCATCAAGTTTGTTGATTCTAAAGTCAATGTTAGATTTTTATTGTTATCTGTTGGCAGTACTCGTCCAGTGTACTGAAAGTTCAATGATTGACAAGACGGACTACGTAGTAGACTACGGCTACCAATATTCAACGACTGCTCCGCTCGCCCCGCAGTATAAATTAAAATAGGACTTTATAAATTTATTTTGAACGTCGTTACTTAAATAATTAAACTTACATATGCCTAGATATGTTGCTACCCGCAAAAGTATTTATAGTGCCAGGTAACACTAACTTCTATCAGCTTAGTTTCGCCTGTAAACTCACAGAAATAACCCAAGGAGTGAACTCCCCCTGTGCCTGTACTGTTGTTACACCGGTTTTGTGCCCTGTCATTCCGAGCGTTGAGCTTTTTTATGGCATAGGAGGCAAACGAGCAATCGTACAACTTATGAGGAAGTGATCACCAACGCCCATATAAGCAACACCAGAGGACTCACGGATACGTTGCCGGCCTTTTAGAGATAAATAGATTCTTTTCTTGGCGATCCCTAAGCCGTATCTGATTCTATATATCTGGTATAGCTGATTCCATATACCGGTATACGGATAACAACCCCTAGTGGGTATAAACACTAGTGGGTTTGCTTTTCTTTGTGTGTTTAAAAAAAAAACTTCCTACATAAACCTATAAAACATAGAAAGAAACCTTGATCGATTTTTATCACTATAGGCTGGATTTGTATTTTAAGGTACATCTTCGTTTACTTACAAAACTAACACCTAAAGTTGTTAAACACATTTTATTCCAGCAGAAATATTTATTCTAATACATTTTAAGTTACTGTTATCCTAACAATACTACCATCTACTACCTTCAGGTATAGTTTAAATAATACATTATATAATACTGACTGTTATAGGGCTAACCCTGTAATTGCTGTCAATATTTGTAGACGAAAAACATAACAAATTATATATTATACAACGAAATAGTCACCACGAAAATAAAGAAAAATCCATTTTAAATATAGAATGGATAGAATTCCATTCGGAGATAATCTTGTAGAGCTTACGATTAATTACAAATAAATGCAGTCGCATATATACATCCGATCCAACATCCACGACAAGCCAAATGGAAAAAGCTAGGAACATATGCGCTGATGCAAAAAACACGCATGCGAGCCAGCCCACCATGACGAGGAATAAAAACGACCAGCGGACGAAACGGGGGCTTATTGACGAGCAACCACCGGAATAGGTGATACCAGATGGATGAGTGAAGAAGTGTTGTGAAGTGTTAAAATGAAGACATTCCTTATCGTACTGGCCCTACTGGGGACGGCGAGTTCCGGGGTAGTGAAACTGTCTTGCAGTGATAATGCGACATGCATAGATGAAATGGCGAGAGAGTTTGTTAGGAGCATAAGACAGAGGAAGGCGGTGAAACTCTTTGACATGATAACGATAGAACCTATGGAGAGACAGGCGAGGTCGAATTTAGACCCGCTGACGAGAATGATTATGGGTCATGCGATCAGCTTTGATTGGGACGATTTCACGTTTAGGTTCTCGAAACCAGAGGGCAGGAGCGATGCCTTGGATTTAGAAGTATTTGAGAGCAGAACTATCAAAGGTAAGACTTTATTTGTTTCAAATTTACTTTAATTGTACTGACTTTAAGAAAATACGACAGAGCATAGAAAATTTTGAGGCTGGCGTATTCAATTAAACCTTGTGATTAAATGAAAACATCTATAGATAGTAAAACATATTATTTAGGTGTCACTGTAAAATCATTTCTACCAAACTATATTATATTTTTGTATTTTTTGTCACGACATGGAAAATTATTTTTAGTTTAAGAATGGATTTGAAATTTAAAAAAAAATTGGATAAGCTGGTTAATAATCGCGTTGTGCTTCACTTTCCAAACAGTTAAAAATAGTAAGAACACTTTTCCGTTACAGTAATCGTTGTATAAAGGATCTCAGCAAATCCAGTGCTTTGCCTTTAACTAGATTATTTCAAAAAATGGAAACGAAAAGGTTGTAGGATATAAAAAAATGATTTAGGAAGAGGTAGAGCCATGCTGTATAGGAGGTGATAGTGCCGTGCATAATGCGTGACACTGTATCCTTCTATGCAACGGAATTGGGCCGGCGCGACCGGGGGGGGGGGGGGTACCTCTCGTTCTCGTAATACCGCCGTAAATTTTTCATCTTCAGTGTCGCGTTTCGTGCGGTTTGTGTGTAGCCGGTGGCCCGCTGGGGAGCGGGAGGAGGGCAACGCATCGGCTTCGTAATTATGTAGATGTTCATGGGCGCCGGTAGTAGTGAAAAGACTCCGATTTCTCGTCTGCCCTCGTAATAATAATTATTCGAAATTTCGTAAACAATAAAAGTGCTTAAATTTACATTTATGCAAACTCGTCATATTTAGTTAGATTAATGGTAAGCAAATAGCTAGAAAGTTAATATTGTTTGTTTCGTAAATAGCCGAGTAAGGCTTTGTTTAATACTTTAATTGTACAATCAGCTTAGAGTTTCCATTACTTCTTTCGCCCTGTCAGATAAATTAATGAAAAATATAAAATATTAATAATTGGTTTCACAACTCCGCTCCTATATTTTAGATTCCTTAGAGTACATAGTCAGCAGTTACTTAAATATCTTATGAATTTGATAAATTTGAAGATTTTTTTGGCATTCTTAACTTAAGTTAAGAATGCCAAAAAAACCTTCTGGCTCAAAATTAAAAAAAAAAAAAAAGAAATATTCATAAATTGGATGCACTAAACGTTGCTCATTGAAATGTACGAGCATCATATTTTATTAAAATGGTCCATTCAGAAGTACAATTTCATTTGATCGTGAAAGTCCAAGACAAATAGGTAACGAGCGTTTGTGAACGGTGACTACTGACGTCCATTAATATCTGCATATTCTTATACATTGCTGCTTACAGCCCATCCCTTCCAATGGATCCTTACAATCACCTGCCACGATTACATGATACCACCGTAGGGGAATAGCTACGTTGCCGGGTTTCGTGCGTTTTGTGAGTAGCCGGCGGGTCATTGGGGGAGCTGAAGATGAGTGCAACACATCGGCATAGTTATTATGCTGATGTTCATGGGCTTCGGTGGTCGTAGAAGGGCTCCGATTGCTCGTTTGTTTCCCTGTGCTATAGAAAAATCTCACTTTTACCCGTAGGTATAACCTCTAAATGGCATAATGAAAAAAATATCTTATCAAATATGCAACTACGATTGACCATTGCGTTTCAAAATATACAAGTCATGTGTCAAGTAACACCTGCATATAATTACGACAAAGGTTCAAATTATTTAAATATTTTTAACCTAATCTAGCTACAATAAGGTCGGAAATAAAATATTGTTGAATGCTCAAACTTAAAATGGGAAGACATTTGGCGAGGACGTTATTTCATGCGGATTGTGTATCTTGTCGTACGGTTGATTGACGGTTTTGACAGTTACAGATGCTGCTTTAATATTTCGTGAAGGGAATCGTTAATACTATTTAGTGGGAAGAATCTACTCTTACAGGGTGTTGAAGGGCCGATGTGCCATATTGATTTACTATAACTCAAATCCAACCTTACTTCTTGGGTGGGGTCCAGTGGTGTGTGGGACTCGCGGCACATGATAGTGCCGAATACCACCACGAGTGAAATTAGTGCCGCCCTTGGTGAGGTGCCCTGGAACTACAAATCTCCAGTGCAACTCGACGGCTAGTCAGGCCCCTAAGGACCCGACTCTACCTCCATAGATGGGGTTGCCCTGCACTACAGCACGATCCCACTGACTTTGGGGCAGTGCAATCGGGTGAGCACATCCCTAAGAAGGAATTTTGCTCATACTCTTGTATATATCCCTGTAGTAATAACCCTCTATGGACTAGCTGACTACTGGAGGAGAGGACATTCGCCCAGGAACACATCCTAATATTGCATAGTATATGTGTATCCCAATAATACTTGGCTCGTTTGACCTTGCAGTAAAAAACCGTCTATAAACTAAAGAAATATAATTTTAATGATACCAATAAACGTGTTCATTTTAAAAGAGATGTTCGTGGTTTTAGGAAGTTACAATACAGTGTTTTAATAATTCATGTCATCGGTGATCCCTATTGGAAACCGGAAGGCTGAAGAAAAGTGTCATAAAATTATTATTTTTATCGAAAGGATATAAATGAAAGCCTGGCTTAGAGAATATTAATATTTTCAGAACCCAAAGGGTCTTAGTTTTTTTGCGAATGAGACAATGTATTGCCACACATAATAAGCTTTTATCGGTTGACTAAATATTGATTCCCTGTTCCAATCTAGATATATGACGTCATCACAGCCACCAACACCTCAACCGATTATAACGAAATTTAGCTATACGAATTATTATACGAATCTCTACGGGCGAAATCACGGATAACAACTAAGTATCTCACATATAAAAAGCTCACTATCTACCCCGTCCTTACTACTGTTAATGACTAAAACCTATACCCAGATAGGTTCGAAGGTTTAGCTATTTCTTGGTTAGATGTAAGAAAGCAAGTGGCTCGTGACCGTGTGACCTATGCTTCTCTATGGGGGACGCCTATGTCCAGCATTGGACGTCGTCCGGCTGATGATGATTATGCTTTATTATGACAAGACTATAACGAAATGGACACAATATGATTATCGGCCGTGATATATGCTCAAGTGTCTACGGAATACAATCTGGGTGCAGATGACCTGATTGCCGAGCCTGTAGGCCGTAAAGTAGGGCCTGTTTTATGTCCAAGACAAGGATCTGTAATAACGAAACACTTTATGGGAAATCAGCACTAACACTAAAATTGGTGTTGATCGAAGACACATCCGTGATATTTGGCCAATTGTTGTTAGGGTCTCATAACAAATTCTTTAGATGAGTTCCCTAATCGTCGTAATTTCCGGCTCTGCTGAGGATGAGGTCGGTTTTAGTTTAGGTTAAAGTTCCAATCCAGCCCCTGATATTCGCGGGCAGATACTGGCCAGTTGGCTAATAAGGGAAAAAAATCATTTCCATTCAGAGGCGTTAATTGGATACAATTGGAAACTCATAAGGCGCACGAAACGCGAAAACATGGCTACGACTTCGACGGGGGACAAACGAGCGGTAGTAGCATTATCATAACAACCGACGCCCATAAACATCCACTATATTATGCAAATGCATTGTCCTCCTTTCCTTCGCACCCTCCCATGCGCGCGACAGCGAAATTGTCACCTTACGCTGATGTCTTATGAGCGGGGGAGTACCTCCCCGAACCTGCAGACCTGTCCTGCAATGCATGCCGGTTCTTTCTAGTGCATCAATAAAGGGCCCAGCGAATCCCTGACGACGGATTATGGATGGATGAATGCCCGAGTATGACATAAGAAGTCTCTAATCCCTGTATACTTGTAATAACAAGTAAAAGTGACTTTGTACGGGTTGTAACAGCTTGTTAAATATAGACAACGATTAGTTAATTGGCAAGCGCTACTAATTAGTAAGGTCCGCTTCAGTGATTACTTCTAAGGCGCAGTACAAGACGTTTATTACTTTCTTTATTCTATAGGATGCAAATGAAGAGTGACAGGGTTTCGATGTCCACAAACATCAGCTTAAACAGAATATTACGCATCTAAAGCATTTCATCATTTACGACTCTCAAAGCCATGTAGTAATTGTAGGAGCAAACTTTAACGACATTTTGTGGTACGACTTTCCTTATCGCATGGTATTGAGGAGGATGGAAGCGAAATGCTTTTTCACGTCGGCGGTTCATGGATCTACTCGATACAAGGCACTACCCGCACCGCACGCCGCCTGCCTGCACACCACTTTGAGCGACTTCTTTAAATACAATATCGTAGACCTGGCGTCGATGACGTCAAGTCGACGTTTTGCTATAGTGCACCGACGTACTGATGGTACTGACTGAACGGGGCGAGCGCGGGGAGGTGAAAAGGTAATGGGGAGGCCTTAGTATGCCAAAACGCGAAATAAACTTCATTCCACTCGGCGGACCCTGTAGTTGCAGGTGGAAATTTGGATAAAAAAAAATATTTAAGACAGGTTTATAACCTTTTTTAGAATTGAATTATTATTGGGGCAGTAGTTATAGCGTCGGTGTTACTTAACAGACATGTCATAACCGTCTCTTGTTAGTTTAGGTTATACGGTTTCGCTCCACCATGGTTCTAGCGCTATCGTGGTGGTGGGGCTTAGTAGCCTGGGGTGAACCCAGACGAAGCCAATTGAACAGAGGGGGATCTTTGAAGGAGGGCGAGGGGACCAAAGAGCAACAGGAGGAGGCGATTTCGCGCACGGGGCAAGGGGCGAGGATGGAAACCTCTCCCCATTCCACTGTCCCAAAGGTTGTGGGGTTGTCCTGTAGTGCTGGGCAACCCCGTGTGTGGAGGTGGAGTTGGTCCCTCGGGGGGCTGACTAGCCGTCGAGGTATCCTGATGATTTGTTGTTCCGGGGCACCTTACCAAGTGCGGCACTGCTGGCACTCGCGGTGGTTTTTGTGGGTATTCAGCACTCTCATGTGCCGCGAGTCCCACACACCACTGACCCCCTCCCCGCCAGGGCCAGCGAAGGAGCGTTAATGCAATCCCCCCCCCCCCCGTCAAAAAAAAGAGGTTACACGGTACCCGCCTTCTCCCGTGAGTAACAGGGGACAGTTATTGTAAGTTGAACAGCTTGACAATTCGTTACTACCTACAAAACTACCTCCCAAAGTGTAGTGTTTTTATAAAGAAAATGAATTCCAAACACTTTTCACCGAATACCTGGAGTGGAAGTAATCCTTTAATTGTCTAGTTGAGATGTACGCGGAACACAGTTTTGCGAAAATAATAAAATAATATTATTACATGTCTCTTATTTTTGTTCACGTATTTGTGAAAATGTTGAGAGGAGTCTGGATCAGATTTTAACTGCCTTCTAAGCGTTGGACTGCCTTTCTCACGCAAAGATATTCTCACGAACGCTTCCCGATCGAATCTGCATTATCTGCGGAATCTTCTGATACCTAATTCGTTTATTATCTTACATTAAAACTTTCACTGTTAGCATTTCTTTTGTAACGGCCATTAAAAGGCTCTCCATCTCGCAAAGTCAGTCAGCACGTGATTTCGTTATACCAACGATATACCTGCCTTGGAAGGACCTTTACCCATAGATACCATTTGAAGCCTATTATGTATCCATGACTCTTCCTGGTTCTGGTGACATTTGAAATCATAAAATAATTATAGCGCCACAATGTTCCTAACAAATTTTTCAGTAAGACCATTTTGTGTCGCAAATGGAATGTGGAATTTTAAAATTGGAATGTATTTTTCTACTTTTAAACAATTATATTTACAAAATAATTTATATCCAGCCAGCGTCTCATACATAAAAACATTGTCTTGCAATACTTTCCAAGTGGCCTAGTAAGGGAATTAATTGAAAGGTTACAGTTAACGCCTTTTCTAATAAAACTAAACGCCTATGAGGACTTCCACAGTTTTATTACTTAACTGGCTTTTACTTCCGACTCAGAACTCATGACATGTTGTAGTTCTGTTACACTTTGCCACGTATGATGAGATGAGAGAGGATGATACCATAATATGCCATTATCGTCTAATCTACATATTATAACTGCCAACTTTCACTATGATACAAGAATTACATGTGCGTGTAATTAGGTTCTTAGATTTTAATATATACTTACTCAGTTCCTTACAGCTAGACCTAAAAGAGTGTGTCAAAAGTGTATTCGAAATCAAAATATCATAGCACGAAAAATGTAAATATAATATAAATTAGACATTTCATCTATTAACACGAATATAAAACTTTTGAAAATAAACTTCTCCTTTCCGAAATCAGTTAATTGTTTTTTTTTTTTATTTAAAAAAAATGAAAATTTCAACGCAGAATTTGGAATGTGACACGGGCCACTCTGCTCTTAGTACTATTTGGTCTCATTCGTCGTCGCCATTGCTAGTGCACTGTCAGTAGCATACATCTCGTACTTTCACTAATTTTCTCTTCGTTTGCGTTCTGCTCGCGCATGCACATGACAGCAACACAGTGTGCACATCGCCTTACTTGCCGTGATAGTACGTTTTCACATTGTGTGAAACTATTCCTACTTTCCTAACGAAGAATTCCGTTTCAGTGGATTCCTTTACGTGCTAAGATGAGAGAAATTGTTACATATTTGGATTTTAATTAACTTAACGGATGTAGATGTTGAATTGATGTTACTCTTGTTGTTTCTATAATTATTTTCTCTTCCGGGCGACTTCTACACAATGCTATTACAATTGAGCGCGATCTGGTGGTAGGGATAGCCATATGTGCATCGAATATATAGTAATTTTTTTTATAGAATAGGAGGGGGGAGGGTGGGGGGACGCGAGCAATCTGAGCCTATTTACGACCACCGACGCCCATGAACATCCACATACTTTATACGACGTATTAATGGGCCATTTCTGTTCACAAATGTCATAAATATAATCATGAAAATATCTGAACAGATATTCAGATTGATGTCTTAAGTATACGCGAATGTATATCAATACAATAGAACTACTTTTACGGATTTTATCGCGGTCTATTCAATTATTTAACCAGCCCGACGTTTCAGAAGCTTTACAGCAACCATGGTCACGCGTGGATCACCGCGATATAATGGGTAAATTTAGTTTTATTGTAATGGATATCTAGATTTCGGAATATGTTACCTGGCAGGAAGAAAATGAAATCGGGATAGCTAGATGTCTAAACAACAGTCTGGATTCAGGAAGTTCTGGTGTCCCATCCCTTTACTATAGCCATTTCATGGATGTAGTACAATGGTGATTGATGGCAAAACGTCTGCTGTAATAAGATTGTTCATTTGTCTAGTGAATGCTTCGCCAAAGATCGTGAGGTTGCGGGTTTGAATCCCGGGTTCGGATCAAAAAATGTTATTGGTATTTTTCAATTTCTAACAACAGTTAGCATGTTGGCGGTGTTACACTATGCCTAGCATATTATGCCGTTGGTCTTGCCCCTGATTTCTTTTTCGGGTCTGTTATCTAATACCTGAAGTCCTTTCGGAAGTGCTTTTAGTACGAGGTACCGCCATGCCGCACTATAGCGAAATTGGGCCGGCACGACCGGGTAGGTATCTCTCGCTCACATGATACCACCGAAAGGATACATCTTAGGTGTCGCGTTTCGTGTGGTTTGTAAGTAGCCATTGACGGGGTAGTGAAAAGGAGGGCAGGACATGCAAGAAATCAGCAATGTTGCAATGATGTTAAAACTTCCCGTCTGTCCCCCCCCCCCATTCTTCGTCCCTTTCATATGTAACGCGCATATCTCGTATAACATAAAATAATAGTAGGATTGTACAAACATTTTCTACAAATAGAAATCAATATTATTTATTGC
>JAFELO010000414.1:233905-300131 GCA_017140195.1 Eumaeus atala | reverse complement strand
ACAATGTTCTTGTTGAAGGGATGGTGTCTAGACAACGCCGTGAGAATTGCTTATAGCTATGATCCGCATAATATTTCGCTGAGTACATTTTGGGATATCCTTTTATATCGTTTTTTGACCCCTGCAATCTAAAGACCGACCAAGAGCGAGTCAGGCTCGCCTATGGTGGGTTACGGAAGAGCAAAGAAAAAAATCCATCTTTCTTAAACACCCAAACCGATTTTCTTCAAAGGAATATTTATATATAGTTTTGATAGAATTGTATAATCCAGGTTTCATTTATTATTTCTTTACATTAAGTAAAAACATTGACTAGTCTACCCAATTATTTTTGTCTATTGACTCTAGAGAGTCAACAGACAGAAATAATTGAACAATTTCATTGCATTCAATAATTGGTCTAATGAAACTAATTGGTCATTTAATTAATTAGAACAGAGCGTTCGAACGCCGCTTCATAAGTGGGTCACCTGATATGTACTATATAGTAAAAGTTGCTGTTACTCGCGACATCGCCCTCGCAGACTACAGACAAAATCAAGTGCAAAGGTTATATCCATCGCTTAGTGTTATTTTGAAGTGTTAGCTATATTATTTAAAGGTATCATTAAAATCCGTTCAGTAGTTTTTACGTGAAGGAATAACAAACATCCACAGTTATAAAATTTTGCGTATATAATTTATATGTATCATTAGTAGGATTCCCTTTTGCGCGCGATCTCGCTTATGATGACAGAGTACTGGCATATGTCTGTAGTGCTTTTGTCTTTTGATGACGCGAGGAAACACTTCATGGGAAATCAAACTCCTATCTAGGATTTGTGTTTGGAATAAATCTACACTTCTTCTATACAACGTTATATATACTTACAAACTGCACTAAACGGACCGTAGATGTCACTTTACGCAATTTAAGATACAGATCTTGCGCGGGTGAGGCACCGGTCGTGCCGGCCCAAATCCGCTGCAATGCAGCGTGGCACTACCTCTTACTATATGATACAATAAAAGCCGCGAAGGAAATGATGACGAACTAATAAATACGCACACCGTTGGCGGGAATAAGTTGCGATAAGACAGTTAACCGCACCTGAGAGTTAGCCGATAATTATTGTTCTATTGTTAATACCGCTCAAGTTAAATTAACACGAGTGTTTACAGTTAATAGCTTTGTAAAATATTTAGTCTGTAACTTTGAACCTGTTGTTACGTTTGAGTGTTTGATCTTTTACAATATAATAATTAATTGGAATTTACAGCACTGTTACAGAAATGGTTTGACGCTTAAGGGGGTCATGTCGCATTGCAGCCGATTTGGACCGGCGCAGCTGGGGTACCTATCCGCTCACTTGATAGATATCACAACAAAATGTCAGCTACGCTGTCGTCTGTCGGTTTGTAAGTCTATTGGAGAATGGACAGCATGACGTCAATATATCCTTGATTATGGGCGTAGTCATTTAAAGTGTTAGAATATAAACAACTAGCGATCCGCCTCGGCTTTGGCCGTGAATGAAGAGGCCAAGTTATACAAGAAATCACAACAAGCAAGTGAAAACAGCATGTAAACCGTTCTGTAGACGTCTGTCTTTATTTTATTTGGGGTTTCTGTTTTATAATTTGTATAGAAATAGATATTTTTTGATTTTATTGTTCCTCTTAGAATCTTAAATTGATACTTCAAACTTATAAGAGTCTCAAAAGATTCTCCTTTATATAATTCGTAAACAAATAAATGTTTATAATCCGTGATTATACTCAAAGATAATAATAATAATAATAATATCTTCATTCATGATAAATACACAGGACCTAACACATATAGACAACAGAGCTTTTTTTAAAAAAACGAATATTTTACTAAGTACTGTTAGGAACTGTGTTTATCACAAAATGGTCGGAAAGTTAAAGCCAGGATTACATTCCTGACACTGATTTTCAAGACCACCTCTCTCTCCGGTATACTTCCGCATTCTTATTTCACTAATAACGACAATAATATATATCAATACTATATTTATTTAGTATACAGACATTAAAAATATATGTAATTAGGTTATGACAAAATAAATGCATACGTAGTTAATATAAAGAGACAGTTAACTAAGAAATACAGGAGCCCACTACATATTACTACACTAGTTATTATCTTGTCCAGGACAAATTTTGTTGAAATAATAATAGAGTTTTTTTTTTTTGTAAATTGTATGTTAAAGCTAAACTTAATACATAAAGTGTGCACTTTTTTACAATAGTAAACAACGTAAACTTTTTTATGATTTGGAAGTCTTTTGATTTATGTTGTAATTTACAATTGTGTTTTTTATAAATGGTTTGATTCATGTTGTAATTTATAATTGCATTTTTCTAATCCACGGTTGGGCATGGTTGTAAAACTATTATGTTACATAGATAAGATTATTAATATCATTTCACTTTTTCCTCTACAATATATAATAAAGAGACGTAGAGACTTTACTTACCTTAGCTAAATTCAGATTATTTTTTGACAGAAAAAAGATCGACCATAAAAAAGTCACAAACTTTATCTCGATCCCACTAACGAATAAAATGTTTCCACCTATTTCACCGCCAAACCTTAAATCACCACCTGTTTACATGAAGATTTATTGCTCATAATTCAGACGAATAGTATCACTGACAGGTCTTTTTTTTTGACAAAGATTAACGTCGCTGGGGATTCGAGTTTTTGTCACAAAATATTACATGCCTGGCTAGGAGTGACAAAGTATAGAAGACGAGGGTTAGCTAGTTTGTTTATTATAAATTTGTGTATCATACCACCCTTTCGATTGTTTATCCTTATATATTAAATATCGTTGTACAAACTAATGGACAGTGAAAATGAAATGCTGAATTTCAGTTGAATTAAACCGGCACGATCAGGGTTCACACGACAAAGTGTCAGCTATGATGGGAGGATGGAAGGCCACACACATCACAAGGATGCGGATGTTGAAAGGCGTAGTTCTCAAAATGCTAGGCTACAAACACGCCAGTTCAGTTAGTTGGAGGTTCTTGGTTATCGAAACGTGTGTAACGTTACACACGTTTCGAGCTGTTTGTCAATATACAGTAATAACTTATGTATGTAATAACGCCAGTTTTATCCGTGATTCGGAGAGCACGTTAATCCGCCGGCCCTACGCCTGATTACTCTCCGGTCGTGTCGGATTGTCATCCCATCGGAATAGGAGACTGAGAGAACAGGGAGTGCACTTGTACCTGCGCACACACTTGTGCACTATAACATGACCTGTGCAGTTGCACAGTGCGCAGCGCGCAAGCCGCTATATATTTGTGTGTGCTTTGGGAGTAGCCGGTGGCCGATTGGAGTGGAGGAAAGGAGGACGACGCCTTTGCAAAACTATGTTGCGGATGTTTATTGGCGTCGGTAGTCAAAAAGTACAGTCGTCGCTCGTTTGTAACCCTATAATATAAAATACAGTAATGGAGTACTCGAAGAAACACAATAGCTGATCCAGTACCCACACCCGCTACCTCCCTATGGGAGGTATCATCCCGCTCGTACTAACCCAATTTGACTGCAATGCGGTTATATCTGTTTCCTTACAGCTCTTGCAAAATGACACACAATACTAGGATAGACATTATTTATTTTAACTTATCTAATGTTAGAATAAGACTCGACTTGTGAAGGGTTCTCGTGTATAAAGACGGCTTACATCTTCAGGGATACTAGGAGGCTTAGCGAGCTGTATTTGCTTCAGTTGATCAGGTATTTACTGTAGTGAGGAGCTTAGCCTGGACTTAGTGGCGGCTGTTCTACACATGAAACGAACGTAGAGTATAGATTTCTTGTGTTTTTGTGTATACAATTACGTAACTTTGACTCGTAACTACGTCTGCATTAACTATTAACTTAACTTATTTTAATATTTATAAGTCAAAGTACATATATATAGACGTACTAGAAGACTTAACGTAGCTGTATTTGGTTCAGTTGGTTATTTGTTGAGTGTAAGTCCATTCGACTTAGTGGAGATTGGCTTACGTAGGCGGCGTACTTGAATTGTAAAAGATTACTTTGATGTTTTAGTGTGTGTGTGTGTGATAATGCTTTGATGTAGTTACCATCCCTGACTTTGTCTTTATTATTTATACTCTTTAGAAGGCAGAACAGAAGAGGGTTAAGTATTAGTAAGGCTTAGTACGTACTTAGTGGCGATTGAATAAAGTATCGTAGATTAAGGGAGCGTGGGGCGTTAAGGGGGCAATGCTCATTACAAGTTTTTGTGGAATTGTTCTATGCTGTGAAACGAAACGTCGAATAGAATAAGTGCGACGAGTCTGGGATATGAACTGTTACGTTCTCCCCCGTGATTGACGACGGCAGGTCTCTCGCGATATAGACATTGTTAGTCTATATTGCGAGTGATCTGTCCAACTCTTTACTGTAGAAAGAGAAGTTAGAATGTCTGGCTTTATCTATTACGCCGAAATGTCATTATGTTATTTAAGTAACTTTTTTATAGATTAAGGGGACAAACGAAAAATCGAAGCCCCAATGGGGCACCGGCTACTCACTAACTGCAAGAAACGCGATGAGAATGTCACTTCACGGCGGTATTATGTGCTCGCTCACATAATACCGTCGTGTTACCTACTTACCTACCCGGTCGTGTCGGCCCAAATCCGTTGCATAGGAGGATGTAGTGTCATCTACTATGCATGGCACTATCTCTTCCTACACTTGGAACAAAATTAAATTTACATAGGTAACAGGTATCCAAATGATTGATTATTGTTTATGAGACTTTGTTAAATGTAAATCACAATGTTTTATGACAGGTAAGCTGTTTAATGTACTCGGATTTGAGAGTACTTATATGTTAATTAACACTTTCATTTAATGGCTCAAAGCTTTGAAGTTGACTATTTAAATGCCATGTTTTGGTCGATTTTCGACACAAACAAAACTTATAGTTGAAGTGACATATTTTTGTTTATATTCTTACAAGTTGCCTGTGTCTTTTAAAGCTTATCCCGGACAGGGTATTTGTAGTATCACAGATTTTTTATGAAAAAATTACCTATACGTTTTTTGCACTTGATTTGATAGAGGAATTTAAATAATATCCGTTTTTTCTTATAAATATATATCGAGATACATTTGCTTATCTGAAAACTGTTATAATAAGCCTCTTGCTCTCTGGCGTTCTTTTTATTCGCGCATTTGCACACTGTCACCGGTCCTAAGTGGGATGCGATGGGATTCTGTGGGTCTCACGGGCGTAAGTGGGGAAGCGTTGGAAATAGGTAAGCATTGCTCGTCTCCGCGGTTTTTTGCCCTCTGTCTTTTATTCGTGTCTGTTTCTATTAGATATAACGTGATTATTTTAAATAGGAACCGAACATCACAGATATTTCAATTATGCAATTAGGCGCGTGTTCGGCTAATCTTGATCGGGTCAATCACAGATGGGAGATGAGGAATCCTTGTTGATAACAACAACGCATCTTCTCGCCAGTTCCCTAATGAGAGAGGCAGAGAGAACGGAGTGCTATATCTCGATCTCTACTTATCTGCCTCCTTCACATTCTAGTACTCTACTACTAGTGCTCACACAAACACTCCGGTTGCGATCACATTTGACACCAGACGGTACCAGATCTTTCTGATCATGTCATGTCAGTCTTGATCTTCCCGGTACCTGCATCCTTCAACATTCGCATTGTATATATTGCGCAGTCGGATTGTTTAAATCGCTGTATTTCATTACGACTGACCCTTGTAAAAAAAAAACACGGCCGATTTGTTTTGTGGCAGGCCAACGATTAGCCACATTAAATACGGCTGAGTGAAATTCTACCAGAGAGTGTTCGGCGTCACACGATATTCAATAAAGTTGGACTTATTGAAATAAGGTGAATCTTTATCCGCCTTATTGACACGTTTTACTTCCTAGCTTTAATATTCGCGACGGTGTTTAACATGACAACAACAATGGCGTCAATTGTAGAATACAGATAAATAAGGAAAATTTGCCCAGACGCGTGCGAAGATTTAAGCGCGAGCGTAGCTTCCGACTAAGCCTTTGTGGTCAGGTTATTATTTTTAGTTGCACTCACAACTCTTATCGTAATTTTATACTTGTATCGATCACTATCACTGCCTAAGATCTAGAGACTCAATGAGGCTAAACGTCACTCGCCATATTAAAGGACGTCTCGAAATGACAATCCGGCTAATCGTTATCCCGCCACATAACAAAACGGCCCTGTTTTTTTAAATAACATAGTTGTAATACGGCGATTTGTACAAAACGACTACGACATCTATATTTTAGTTAAAATAATCTATATTTTACCGTCTAAACTAATCATAATTATATTTTCTTATCATTGTCAATAGACTGCCTCGTGGTCAGTAGTAAGCGTGTTCAACCATAGTCGTGAGGTCCTGGTTTCTAACCCCAGGTCGGATCAAATTGTTATGTGCATTGATCCACTTCAAATAACAGGTCAAACACAGGACAGAAGTCAGGTAGTTGGTGGTGATACACCCGCGTGCCTTGGAGAGCACGTTAAGCCGACGGTCCTACGTCGGGTTTCTCTCCGGTCGTATCGGAGTTCCATCCCAGCGGAATAGGAGAATGAGGGAACAGGGAGGGCACTTGTGCCTGCGCACACACTTATGTACTAATATTGCGTTTGGCAGATGGGCCAGTAAGGTTCTAAGGAAACGAAGTGTTGGTCGACCGGTCACCAGGTGGGAAGACGATCTCCGTGCAGTAGCCTGTCCGGGAGGGATGCGAGTAGCAGGAGATCGGTCATCTTGACGTTCATTGAGAGGCGCCTATGTCCAGCCGTGGACTGATAATGGCTGATAATAATGATGATGATTATTATGACGGTGATAATCCGATTTCATATAAACCGAAGCAATAAATCCTATTGAACAAGTTCAAACGTTGCACTTTCATGTTGTAAAGTAAGTTCGATGCTTCATAGTGGTTTACAATTGCATTTTTCGTTGCATTCCGCCAACAGTTCGTACATCGTCTTTATACTTCTCGGGGCTTATTGCGAAACAGGCTAAATCCGGCATTGCATCAACTGCAACGGAAATTCGAAAAATTCTCGTCAAATTTTCTAAATATATATTCTTATCAATTAGTTTGGAAAATCAGAATTGGTTTAGGTTGCGTTTTATTGAATTATTTAGCTTTAGCTAGAGTAAGCTTACAATACAAGTAGTTGCTATTTCCAAAAAAAAAAAAAAACGTTAAGGATTAGATAAATCGGTTGTAAAACTAACAAATGTATTTTATGATATCTCATATACACTTTGTACGAGGTACTTCTTTTGCTGGTGCCCTTCTTTACCCTCATTTCAATTGGGCCGCGGCCTACTCATAAACAACTTGAAATGGGATAGCATATCCTCTCTTAAGGCTAATGTTAGCTAGCGCCATGTATCACTATACATGGCTCTACCTCCTGTATGTGCATGATACTATACCCTCCTATGCAACGGAATTGGGCCGGCACGACCGGGGAGGTACCCCTCGCTCTCATAATGCCACCGTGAAGTGACATCTTCAGTGTCGCGTTTCGTACAATTTGTGAGTAGCCGGTGGCCTGGAGTCCTAATTGTTGAATCTTTCTTATGAATGTAACTATCATATAGTTATTTTCAAATCTGTCTTGCAGTTCTAGAGATTAGCGCATTCAAACACACAAAAACAAAACTTGGTGTCTAAGTCAGTTTACGGTCGATATGATAACGGTTTTCTAATTAATGTGCGAATACGTCGCCCGCACTCGCAGGGTCCGCCCATTCATGACTATGACTCGTAATGTTTCACTGACGTCATTATTTTTTGTGCTTGCAGTTAACGTTATCGATTTTATTATATTAAAAAACTCTTCTTGTAACTTCATTATATTATTAGTATACAGGGTGTCTGTAAGACACTGTACAAAATCACACAGAACACAGCGTGTTCAGTTTGAGTCGGATTCAAGTCAAGTAAAATTACCAAATTGCCTTTGAAATTATTTTTACCGACATATACGGTTTCCTAGACCCAGCCGCAACTAGTTCTCGCGGTCTTTGACCTTTGGCCGTTGCAAAGTTCGTATCGATATCATGCGGTGCACACATTTTCTGAAAATAAACTACTAAGACCCCTAAAATTTGGTTAATTTTACAATGTACATGAGCAATATTTTTGGTGACACAGGATCAATACCTGCCGCGTCGTAAAAATGTTCTATCGTTTCAAGTTGTAGTTTAAAAACCTGTCACCTCTTATCCTTCTATGCTATAAAATAGAAACAGCCAATTTGCTGAAGATCTATAGTATTATTGCATGTAACAATACAATAAAAAAAGCGAAGATTGAGTGTTAATGAGTGTACGTTATAAATTATTAAAATGAGTGCGCACACGCACGCGCTGGGCACAAGTAGTCCAGAAAAATTAGACGTTGTGACGGCGAGAGCCGGATGCATATGCGGGTCTATAGTATAACACTAGTCCAAACTAAAACAAATAAATTTGTTATTAAATATTAAAATTCATATTATTAATAAATGGACTTGGTCCATCACTCGTTCTCACTGCTCCTGTGTCACCAGGATCCACAGAGGCTGTGACCCTTTGTTATGATTGCAGGGCGCCTGAGGGGAGAGGTATGTCTTGGGACCTGCAACGAATTCAATGAGAGGAAAACTTATGTAGGAAGTAATTTCAAATGTAATTCATAATGTTAACAGTATTTGTACATTTCTGTTAGCATTACCAAATGTGTTTGAATTAGCTAACGAATGTTATCATCTCATTTCCGAATGATGGATAAATAACGTCCATTTGGTTAGTAAATAATAAGACTTTTGTTATTTTAAGATGATACTATGTTAAAACCCCAGGATACAGGTAGAGTGTTTTAAATTAAATAAACTAGTAATGTCGTCCTAGCCGAATTTGGACCACGGCTGACATCTCTATAGAGACTAGTCAACTGCGCAGGACATGTTATTGTGCACAACTGCGTGTACAGGCACAGGTGTATGCCCTGTTCCCTCATTCTCTTATTCCAATGAGAAGGCAATCCGACACGAGCCGAGACAAAGCATGGGCAGGACCAACGACCTAACGCGCTTCCCGGACCAACTTCCCGGTTTTAGACCGCTACTAGAAATTGAAAAATCCTGATAACACTTTGGTCCAACCGGGGACTCGAACGCATGACCTCACGACTATGGTTGGCCATGCTTACGACTGGACCACGAGGCAGTTGAATTATATAATTAAGTCATAGTTTTTACCAGCGTACAACGTAACTAAATATTGTCTGTTCACAAAGTATTTTTATGATAATCTAGATAACAAATCTGTGTGTGGCAAAGGGGACGGTACAAAATTGTATAGAACGACGGAACTACTGTACCGGTCACGGAATGATGATAATTAAATATATTAGGTCAGTTTTGATCGCTGAAGTCGATGAATTCATCTGAATTAGAGCGAAACAATTATATATAAGTACTAGGCTTTTGCTTTGTGTACGTATTTTTTATACTGTAAAAGGACTTAATCGCGTACTATTCTAATCGAATTATTTGCCTCGACTCTCGACGTTCCGGCCGTAGTGCAACGGCCGTGGTCACTCCGGCTCCACGGTGTCACAGTCTCGTAGCCGTTGCAGTTCTCGAACTACCCGCGGTTGCTCTTTATTAATTTTACTCACAACATTAAGATCCCGATACACAACACTCCCAACATGCGACGGTCTATCCGAATATACATTCCGACGCCCTCATTTCCCGATAGCCGGATTCCACGAAGCCGACAACGAATATTCATCTCCCCGGTTAAAATGTTTGTATTTCCTGATTTCAACCGCTTCACGTACCATCCTATTATATAAAATTACGTTCAGTGGAAAGGATTTTCGGCTTGTAAAGTTCGATCCAGTGCTTCGGTTCCGGCTCCAGTACATGCTCCGCGAATACAGTAACTCATTTTAATATCGTATTTAATTTCTAATGGAATCTTTATATTTTTCTCTACTAATAGTGCGACGGTACTAAAGCATACCTGAAATGGACCTTTCTTCCAATTGGGCACAGTAATTTCGAAGCAAAAGACAAATATAAATTTTACAGCAGATCGTGTCATTGCTCCATTGTGGCCGATGCGGGCCCACGCTACCGGGGAGGTGCTCTCACGGTACCTCCTGCTGGCGACAGCTATACTCTCGAGCGGCTCATTGAAGGGAAGGCAGAAAGACGCGTCTGTTCATATGAAGATACCTAAACTCCCACGAGAACTACTCTTACTAGGGTCAATAACCCATAACAATAATCGTAGATCCAGCCAGTCATTCACGCAGTAATTAAACTTAGTAAAATATTTTTGCATACGATTTTTCCAATTAGTAAAAAGCGTTATAGGCTACTTCACTGGACGGATAGATAAAGGGTATTTCTTACAACGTTCTGCTGAAAAGGTTCTTTGTTTATGTATACTCTAGAAGGTTAATGAGAGAAACAAATTTTAAATATTTGCACGAATTAAATCGAGTGCCGCATATTTAAAAGTTGATGGCACTATAAAGTGTATAACTTCTATATGCTGTTGTGTGCTCTGTATTATGGGTGTTATGTATAACATAAAATGTTTATTATTTTTATATTACAATGTTTATATTTCGTAAGCAAACGTAATTTATCATATGGCGACAATTTCACGCCATATTTACACTGGTCGACACGTGCCAACTTTGTGGAGCGTCAAAAATAACATTTGATCATTCAAAAAAACGTTTTTATAGTGGAAATAAAAATTAAACTGACTTCAAAAAAGGATGATCTACTAAAAATAAGTACACTTTGAGGTATTGCTTAGTTTAACAGTAGTTAGTAGGCACTAAATTTTGTGAATGTCAACTAGGTCGCTGCCTAGCGACTGAAAAAGAGGGGTCACTCAAAATCAGCGCCACGTCATCTGCTAAGTTATAAAATATTCACAGTAGCCGATTCTCAGATCTACTGAATATGCATATAAAATCTGGTTAAATTCACTAAAGCCGTTTCGGAGGATTAAGGTAATTAACATTGTGATACGAGAATTTTATGTACAAGATATAATCCGATAAAGCAGAATTGGACTGCTCTTCGCTTCCAAAAAAATCAGGTCCGTAAAAAAAACACAAGTTATAAATCAAAAGTCTCTGGTTCGTTTCCGGCTCGGACACATCTAGAAAATTATCGCCCAATTTAACTTGCACATTTCACACACAGTAAGCAAGTCACGCGTATAAAAAAAAACTTTATATAAGTCGAAAAAAATAATTCTTTTTTTCTCCAGAAGTTACGGAGCCACTGAAGAAAACGAAAACCAAGGAGGAAGAGGACAAATCAGCTGTGGACGACAAATCGAAGAAAATACCCATAAGTGAGTATCATACTCGTTTCCGCATCATTAAAGGCCCTGTGCGGCATGTAGGCGTGTTGGCACCCTGGAAGAAGAAGCCGAAGAAAAGACCTATAAGTGAGTACCATACAAGCAGGCGTGCAGGCAACCTGTGGATGACAAGCCGTAGAAAATACCTATAGGTGAGTATCATTCTCGTTTCCATTAAAGGCACCGCACGGCGTGCAGGCGTGCAGGCAACCTGTGGACGACAAGTAAGAAGAAAATACCTGTAAGTGATTACCATACTCGTCTTCGTATCACTAAATGCGCCGTGCGATATGCAGGCGTCCAGCCAACCTCTGGGCGGCAAGTCGAAGAAAATACCAGTAAGTGAGTATCATGCTCGTCTCCTTATCACTAAAGGCACCGTGCTAGAGTAATGTGTGCCAAAGGGCAGCCGTCTCCTCTTGTAGCTTGAAAAAAAATTGCTAATTACCACGCCCAAAATAAACCGGGCACACCTCCTCCTATCTGCGGGAAAACAGGGTGATCTGTCCCCCTTTCTTCTCACTAAACTAGAAGATACAAAGTCCGATGAATTGTTATGGCAAATGTAATAGTATCATCAACAGTAAGAAGTACTTCATAAAAAGAACCGATCATACATTCCACTAGGGGTCCGCCTCTGCTGTGCTTGTGATTAAACGGTGCAGAGTTACTAGTTTTACAAGCCTGTACACTGCTCCATAAACATAATCTCTATGTTTTGGCTAAAAGTTCCATCAAAATCAGTGCTCCAGAAAAGATGGATTATGACAGAACGCTTGGTGATTATGGCCAATCCGGTGACCAACGCCTATTGATATTCACATTCGTTCGCTCCCCTTCAACCCATCCCTCCAATGGGCTGCTGGCGAATGATATACCGAAACCTCTAGTCATCTGGCCCTTACAGTATGTGTTAACTGCCTCGTGGTCAGCATTTTTTATCATAGTAGTGAGGTTCCGTGTCTGAGTCTCAGTGCAATTGAGATTTTACAATTTCAAATAACAGTCCGTAGTCACGAAGTTGGCGGTGTTACACCCCGGTACATCGGAGAGCACGTAAATTAGTCTGTCCTGCGTCTGATTTGTCTCCGGTCGTGTCGGACTGCCCTCTCGTCGAAATAGGAGAATGACAGAACAAGGTGTACACTAGTGCTTACACACACTTGTGTGAAATATGATGTGTCCTGTGCAGTTGGCTAGTCTATGTAGAGATGGCTGCCTTGGAAATTCGACTAGAACATTATTATTGTTAACATATGTGTTAAATAAAAATAAATAAAGAACTGTATCTAATCTCTAATCTAAAAGTTTGAGAAGATACAGATAAAGCGCAGTGTTTTAAGTTAAGTGAAGTTCCATGTTCCTGGATATGACACAAGCTATTTTACACTACTTTGTCCGCTTTATATAACACAATTTCCATTTCAAAACTTGAAACTGTCGAGACACGAACTCTATAATATTTTAAAGTTAAAAGTTATTAGACGAAAATAAGATTTAATATTATGAAATTTAAGAAAAATATGCTGAGATTTAAAATTATAAAATTTAAGTAAGTTTAGAGAGGCTAAATCTGACCAACGTTGATGATGGTTTTGCAGAGATTCGCCGTTTTCACCTGTGGTATTCATTTAATTTGTATTTATGCAAATAAAATTTATAGGCCTCGTTTTTAATTATTTTCATTTGTAACTTTACTAGTGATTAACCCAAGCTTCGCTCGTGAATAACCCGGGCCATTCCATTCATTAGTTATAACCGCATAAAAATCCATTCCATAGATTTTGAGAAAGTCTATTTATATACGTATAGACTAGCGGCTTCTTGCGGTTTAGCCTGCATAACTCGCTGTTATTGCTTGATGGTAGGTATAAATGTGGGCCTATCTGAGTAAACCGGCTATCTAACTCTGAAAGGACACTTCAAATAGAATATAATAAAATTTATTTGGGTTAGTTAGTACATGCAATGGTTACACATTTCTACTCTTCACTGTACATCTAAACCAGCAAGTAGATAAAAAAGGACAGCATAAAAAACGCTTATCATCCAAAATAATAAGTAAAAATATACAGTAAAATAAACAGAGAAACAATCAGAAATACTTTTAAATATTGATAACTACAAATCAGTAGCTCATGTCATAAGCTCGAAAACACACAAAGTCTTCTTTTACATAAGCACTTTTCCTGAAACTTTATATTAATATTGTCCCGCGATTTCACCTGCCCAACTTCGGTCCTAGTTTGTCAGGCAGCACAGCAGGTGGGTTGTGTGGTATTTCCCACTAAAACTCCTGCTATGTCCATAGGCTGAGAGGCTGCGGGTATTTGAATGACATTCGCAGGTCCCGGAAGTGCTGTGTTTTTGCTTTTAAGGCAGAACTCCTCCCCGATGATTTATCTTTCTTCTCTCCTCTTCCTTGATCCGGGCAATCGGAGCCCTTTTTACGACTATCGACACCCATTAGCATCCGCATAATAGTTATGCAAATGCATTGCCCTCTTCCCCTCCAATGGCCCAATGGGAGGGGAAGTGAAAAGAAGGGCAACGCAATAATTATGCTGATGTTCATGGGCGTCGGTACTCGTTGAAACGCTCCGATTTCTCGTTTGTACCCCTATACTATAAAACAATGGGCAACCGTCTACTCACAAACCACACGAAACGCAACACCTTCACGGTCGTGCCTGATTAATTCCGCTGTAATGCAGCATGGAACGGCCTAGTAAGGGGTAGTCCCCTTACTAGGCTGTTGCGTCGCTGTACTGTAGTTGATATCCTGTTTTCGTATCTACAGTTTACTGAGTATATATAGACATTCAAATATATTTATCTTGTACGAGTATATAACATTTGACGGGGCGAGAACGCTCATCCCCTAGCAGAGTAGGGTAGGTTAGAATTTGACAACAAAATCGTAAATGTGGATAAAGCTAGGGCTGATACTTCTGAGTATATCTACATTTTGAATTTATTTTAGGAAGAGCTAGTACCATGCTGCATTGCTGCTGAATTATCGGCACGACCGGGGAACGCATTCGCATGATAACAACAATGCAGTCTATGGGCCTCGCTTGTCTTCTTTACCCCCCCCCATACAATAAAAATGGCGTTAGTGACGCTTTATTAATGCAGCTGATAGTTCTCGAAACGTTGCCCGCCTATCCTATTAAGTTGTAGTAATAAAAGCGAAAGTTTGTAAGTATGGATGTTTGTTACCCCTTCGCGTAAAAACCAACGAACAGATTTTAATGAAACATAACAATGATATAGGCATATTAACTTCACAATAATATTGCATTTTTATATTATAATGTATATATATACACCAGAATAACACATAGGCTATAGAAATATTAACTTTTACACGTGGTTTTGTCTGTAGTCCACGTGGACCTAGTAGCGGGTAGCATTTAGTGATAATACAAATAAGTTATTCGCATGATTATGTATCCTGAAACATACATTTAGTGATACGAATATTTGTAGATTGCTAGTTTATTTGTGTAGGCACTCCCGCATACTTACTATTAATTCAAATAAACATTGTGTTTATGAAATTTATTTTATCTTTCAAAATTGTTACACTTAGATGGGCTACGAGTAATGATTTGGCCAAAAAACCGAAACATTCTGCCTCCTCCTGGCCATTAACGAATATTTGACCGCGGATGTATCTGTCGTCTCCAGACAGCATTGACCATAGTGAATACATTTTTCAGAAGCGTGGTTTGTTTGTGAAGAAAAGTCCAATCGCTTACTTTCAAGAAATGCTGAAAAAATATTTTTATCTATCGCAACTACTTACCATTAATAGTTTTCTTTATCACTTTTTAACAAGATGTGGTTTTTATTTACCATTTTTTATTATACGAGATTCGGCTGAATAGTGAAGACTCTTTTTTCAGGCTATATACACAGTTCCTAAGTAGTTCTTTAATTGCGCAAGCTTACTGTCACACCAATGCGTGGATAAACTTACAGATAAAACACCATAAGTGTCAGAGCTACATATTTACGAGGCGCCAGAAGAAGTGAAATAACCTCTTTTTTCTGACCTGAACATACGCTGTAGAAGCGGAAGGAATTCCAATACAGCATCATGGGATCGCTATGAATTCTGTTAGGGTGATGAGGCTAGGATTGGGGTCGAAAAAGTTTCTGATGGGAAAGATGCATCCCAATATGAGAATGTTCATATTAGCTAATTCATCTATTATTATCATGGACAGAGCGATCGCGGGTTCCCAACCCCGACTCTGCCGTGCAGGGCTGCTCGCGCGCGTTAGCTAAAATGGCCTCGGTGCTGACGCTGAGACTAGACATGACATAGACTGAAGAAATGTGCAAACCCTGAACGACTTAAATTACGAGAGAATCGTTTTATATGTCCAATATACTCGATTTACACCTAATAAATTTTTATGATTTCGTGTTTATTATATCAAATTGTGAAGTAGGCATGTAAATCATAGTCAATAAAATATTACAGCCCAGAATGAATATTGGGGATGGTAAAATGTATATAGCACTCATATAAAATTAATATTATAGTTATTCTATAGATGATATAGCACTCATATAAAATGTATATTACAATTATTATCTAGACGGATATTATATAAAAGAATTTTCCTCCTACCTCGATGTATTTAGTCCAGCCCTTTTCCAATGCCGTTACGCCAGTTTGATAAAATGTTTTCTCGAACCCCTCAAAATACTCGTCTACGGCGACTACGACTTCATCTTTTGATGAAAATCATCGGCCACTTAACCATTTCTTGCGATTTGGTAATTAGTGTAAGTCGCACGGACCAGATCTGGGGAACAGGGGAGATGCGGTAACAATTGGAACCGTAATTTATGGAGTTTGGCAACTGCAAACCCGAGGATTGTCGTGGTGGAATAAAACTTTCTTTTTTGGATAAATGAGCCCGTTTCTTTCAGATTTCTTATCAAAATTTTTGCAGCAAGCTTGCATAACACTCTCCATTTATTGTCTTTCCTTTTTGCAAATATTCCACTAAAATAATCCCTCGAGCATCCCAAAAAATAGTCGTCATCACTTTGCCGGCCGACAAAACCGCTTTTGCTTTCTTCGGCGCAGATTTTCCGCTCTCAGCCCACTGCTTAGATCGTTCTTTTGTTTCAGAGGTATAATGATGTATTCATGTTCCATCTACTGTCACATAATAACACCGCGAAAGCTCGTTACTATGACGCTTAAACAGCGCCAGACACTCCGACGAATCGGCTAGCTGCATGTTTGTTCCTTGAATCTATAAATAAAAAGAATTTCTAGTACAGGGAACTTATTCCCAACGTGGTTATGTTGCACTCTGAGGGAAAGACTAAGAGGATCGCTCCCAAAATAGAATGGGAATGGGACCTAAAGTGATAAAGAATATTTTGTTCCCTTCCCAGAACGTTAATCTATGGTTTGAAAATTAAATTTCGTCCCTCTTATAAACGTGTAAAGGCTTCTGGGTTAACGATTTTTTTACTATCTGTGTAACGTACAGATGAAATTGAAATTCGCAAGTTAGACAAGTCTCAGCAATTGTTTTTCACATCGCTTTGTTTATTAAGAAACGAATGAAATTTCATTATCAACATCACTTTAGTTTATAATAACTTTGTCGTCCGTCAATGTCAACGCGTGCAAGGATCAAGCTAAAATCAAATGTCAAATGATATCAGCAAATTCTTGAACAATAAAAATGGATGTTTAAGTCAACACACTTTGCCTAAAACCTATAGGGTACTTCCCAGGGTGATACAATCATGATTTTTGGTAATGCAAAAACTGACAGGCCAATTGAAGGAGTCAATGTGAAGTTCGGTCTACCTCGATATATGTGTATATATCGAGGTAGACCGAATAGACCGAGGTACCCGTAGTTCGTGAGATTATTGCAATCAAACAAACAGACATATTATTCATTCTTTTTTGTTTTCTTACGTTTCAAACATAAGTATGTATAACATGAGCCTACGCTCAATAGGAGTGGAGTTATGCGAGTGAAACCATAGGGCACCGCTAGTTTATTAATAGTACTTCAAAACAGTCCGTTTCTATATGTTGCCTACATGAATGGAGATTCCATTAGCGATAATTTATTTTTTTCTGTTCACTATTATATCACGTTTCGTGTAATGGGAAAAATCTATTTATAACCCCTCGGCCTCACGAGCGGAAAAAGATCAATAAATTAAAAGAACCTCAAATCGTGGGCCAATCATCTGTTTACACTGTCGTGTGAAAAGATGCATGGGCGTTCATGCATGTATGCCTCTCGTTAGAATAAGTTAACCATACAGATTGCCAGTTAGAATTATCTTGGCATTGCTCCTTATCATGTATGAATAAATTTTACAAGCCATTTTCAATTGCTTTAAAGCTATTTATGATTTTAAATAAAACTAATTTACTTCTGTAGTTTATTTAATTAGTTAATTATCCCGATGTTACAGAAGCTTTACAGCAATCATGGCCACGGGTAGACATGAATATAAATGAATAAACCAAATATTAATGTGTACCATTCGCGTAAACTTAACACAAAGTACAGTTGTATTTTATTATTGGACTAATTCACGTTCAAAATGTACGTATTTCATCCGGTCAGTTGTACAGACTTAACACTTAGGATTCCTATTTTGAAGTCTGTAGCGAAACGGCTGTGGTCGATAGGAAAATAATAATAGTATGATAACTAAGTTAATACAATAAAAAAAGGTTTCGAATTTTTAAATTACAATTACTTTTTCAGGGTCTGTTCATTTGTTTTCCCATTCTACTCTTTCGTCCACTTATGAAACATTTCCTTTTATTGACCATGTAAAAACATCAATGATGTTAACTAAATAGAAAAAAAAAGTATATAAAATCTATGGTATCCAATTTCTATTATCATTTTCATTTGCACATTGAATATAAATTTATATATTGTACGAGCTGGTGCCTTGATTGTTCGCATGATTCTTCTTACACCCTACACGTTGACCAAGCTTATAATCCACATACAAAAAAGTGACTTCCGAATCCGGAGATTAGCGTGTACAAACGGAAACACATAGCCTTTTAATTTCTTTTCTCCGCTATTGTTTCCTTAAAACCCTGTTGTTATTATTTTTAAAAAATATTTAATGTACAGACACTTTTTTGCTTTCTTAGCGTTCACGAGCTTCAGCAATGAGGGCCACGACTGGAGGAGAAACATTATATGTATAGAATATCTGTAACGTAATTCTATAACCGAATTCTTTTTAATGTTGCTTAACAGTTAGCACATCCTATATTTTGTACGAAGTACGTACGTACGAAGTAAAGAAGAAAATAATGTAATTTAAGACATATTTTTCGTACATAACTTGCAGTACATCTAGCGAATTCAATGGTCTGTAATATATTTCTTAACACACTGTGCGATAGAGATCGTCATCTCACGGTGGAAGGATCTATATAGACACATGACAGTAAAAGATAATTCCATGCTGCATTACATCTACATCGGGGCCAGCACGGAGAAGCGCTCGCAGACCTCTCGCTCGTCTGAAAATTACGGTTATGCTATCTCGATTTATGAGGCCCATTGGGGGAGCCGGTAAGGGAGCGAAACGTGTTGTCGTATATCACCAAATGTCTCCGATTACATCTTAGACCCCTTATTAAATAAAAGAAAAAAAATATTTAATTACTGTTCATGTTGGACTATCACTGCTGTTGCCGCTTCTCAACTCTGAGAACGGCCGCAAAATGTCCGCAACGTCGAGTGTAACATTTGTCACAATAACGTCAACTGCAAAACCGGTCCAGCGAAAGAAGGACAATCATCTGAACACCACCCACTAACTCGTTTATTATAATTGTCATTGGATAATAAATTAGAATGGAATACTCAATGCTTTCAATTTGTTGTCTAACTTCATTTGTCTTGATTGTCTATTTTCGTTTTGTCTTGAGAATTATTCCTGATATAGTTAAGAGACAGATAGCTCACTAGAAGTGAGCTGGCCTATTCCGAGAGGAACATCTCACTCATATGAAGTGACTACACGTTTCGTTGCAGGTAGAGTCTCACGACTGCGTGACAATTATACGGATTCGCGTAGTTGGACTAAATATGATCGGTAAATATCTTAGTGTATCGGCGAGATGATGTCATTTCATATAGTATGTGTAATATATCTTAAACCCTGAACATGTATCTTTGGTGATAAAAATGTGAGAAACTCAGATGACGTTGATTGAATGCCACCTGGAGAATCATCATCTACCTAATTGAGAACAGAAACAAGATCAGTCTCTTAACGCCCGATTAATCTAAAACTTGTTCAAGAAAGCCTTCCCCAAAACATTTTATAAGGGCTTTTGATAGATGTGTGCTGTGTTATTATAATTTACATTGTACAATATTTAACGCTGAATAATTGAATAATTTGTAATAAAATAAATTTATTTCTATGTAATGATATGATCATTACTACACAGCCACACATACATATACTTATACATACATAACACACTGTACACAAGTTGTGCAGGTAGGCGCCGGATGGTTTGCGCACAGCCAAGTACGATAGAAAAGTCATGTGTGGCTGTTGCGAAAATGTCTCAACGCGGACCATGGGATAAAGAACCCCATTCCAGGTTCCAACTACAGTTTCCACATTTTCGATTTCCAGGAAGGCGGAGGAAAGTGAAGAGGAAAATGTTCCACGCCCTCGTGCCCCTTCTGTTCGGCATGAAGTCAACTGGAATTGTGATCTTCGGCCTGGGCATGGTCACGGTGATCACACTAAAGGCGTTCATGGCGAGCAAGCTGGCGCTGCTGGTCACCGTGGGCATGGCGATGAAAAAGCTTTACGAGAGCTATGGCACTGGGTAAGTCACAGTTTCTACTGCCTTAGTCATTTGAATCAAGGGCCCAAATTAAGTGGTGTTCCTTTTTTTTTTGCAACGCATTTATGCGCCACGTAAAGTCCTGGGTGGGGTCCAGTAGAATGTGGGGTTCGAGGCATAGAATCCCCACCGCGAGTATCACCAGTGCCGCTTTTGGAGAATACCCCGGAACTAAAAATCATTAGGGCACCTTGCGGACTAACTAGTCCGCAGGGTGCAATTGCACCCACATAAGTTTTTCCCCGCACCACAGGACAAGTGGGACAGTGCAATGGGGTGAGGTCTTCGTCCCTTGATCCGGCGCGCGAAAGGCTCTCCTATTTCTATTCTTTAGTTTCCTTTTCTTATAAGTGGGGTACAACGAGTAGACCCCTCGAATTGATTTGCATCGCCCGAGGTTCACCCTAGGCTGCTGAACCCCACCGCCACTACACGGCTTGAACCATGGCGGCGCTGGAAACCTTCCCATAAAATGGTTGGTCCTTTTCATCAGCACTTGTATGCGTGTATGTGAAATGGAGATAGTATATATAGAGTAGGGAAGAGCCAGCTTATTAACGCGTTCGTTAGGTAGAAAGAGAAAGCAAATGTGGTTTACTCTGTCATGTTTTTTTTAAATTCATTTCTTTCTGTGCGATACGTATGCATTAGAATAAAATTAGAAAGAAAAATACCAATGCGCACAATAATGACGCAACCCGAGATGTTACTAGGTCTATCTCAAATAATAAAGACGCAATTTTTTATTGTGTACCAACACCCATATACATATACACAGATACGTTACTCTCCTGCTTCCCTTCCCCGCCATGGGCCACGGGAAATTCAAAATAACAACGTACAAAACGCACCAGCGCTGCTGTCACTTCACGATCGTATTGTGTAATGACAGTATTACTTCTCGCATTTGGATAACGAAGTTTCATACAAACTATCAATCCCAAAAACAACCTTCGTATGGATGCCAAATGCCGTAAAGTCTAGTCGTTGTAAACCCATCCCGTCCTAAAATAACCCCCATTAAACGTTATGGAAGTACGTACTTGTCATATCGGCACTTAACAAATAAATATTTGATACATATATTTTTTGAATTACCTAACATAATAATTTAATATCTGTGGACTTATCACACCACGTCAGCCTACTCCTGTTTTAAACATCGTAAGGACTTGTGTTAAAGGCACTAACTAGACAACCGAAATATATTTCATCTTTTTTGTTATATATTTAAGGAATCTTATATATTTAAGATTTTTATCATAGAAATACACATATAAACATCCATGACCTAGGCAGGATTCGAACCCGCGACGTCTGGCGTAACATGCGGACTAACCGCCACGTTACCAACTGAGTCAGCCGGTCATCAAGTAAGAAACATTGTAAGTACTTACGATGTAAGAAACAATGTAAGTCACAATTTTCTAATTTTGGTAATTAAAGTATTTTATGTGACGAGGGTGTTTAACAATTCAGAATTATATGTCGTAAATATTTTACGTTTAACGCTCTACAGTCTCTCGTGTGATGTTGTTCGCTCTGCCTACCCCTTTAGGGAGGTGGCGCAAATATGTTATTGATCTGTTATAAATTTCTTGCGAGTTTTGTTTTGCTCTGTAAATTTTATCAACGACTATCAGACTAGCAGAAGAAAGTATTGTATTATTAAAAACCTCCTACGATTTTTCTTTTTCTATTCCGATCGCTGATCTTAATTAGTTTAGTTATATTTAGTTTTAAACGTTTTCCAAATTAACATTTTATTAGTTCTCGTACTTGCAGATTTATTGGTGTTAGCGCTATTGTTGACACAAATCTTACATTTAAAGTCTCAAAAGTGGACTTCTAACCGTTTTAAATGATATAGAGATATGTTTATTTTAGTGTCCTATATAATCTTAATTAATTATCTGAACCTACATCTTTACTTTGAAACGCTCCAGCTGTACAAATCATAAATAAGTCTAAATAAATGTAAACAAAAGTTAAGTAAAATTTTGACTGTGAAAGAATCACAGGAGCTTACAGATATGTAATGTCTCCGTTCACTCTACCCACATAAGGGAACTGGCGAGAAGCTGTGTAGTTGTTGTTATAAATAAATGATACGGGTAGGGTATGATTTCGGGTAACTTCTAATTGTCACTAATTTAATCCACTTTGACAGGACTTTGACTTGGATTGGGAAATCCACTTTGCAAGGTATAACATTAAATGATTTACTAAATAGATTTGACGTCCGCGTATTACCATAGAGGTCGCGGGTTAGCATATATCAAATTTCTAAAATATTTATTAGCTAAAAAGCTTTAAGTGTTTTTCAATTGTCTAGTACCTGTAACACAAGTCCCTACGGCACTTGGCACGGGACTAGGCTAACGTGGTGAGATAAGTCCACAGATATTATTTTCAGCAATGAGTACTGCTTTAAGCTGTGTAATTGTATTTGTATTGAGTTATATCTTCGGTCGAAATTGAATTGGTGTCAAATTATGTTGCATCTCATTTATGCTCTGTAATTTGGTACTCAGGCCCGAGTGTTAAGCAAGTTGTAAGGTAGTCCCATGCTGCATAGGAAGTGCGTGCTGCATGGCACTACATCCTCCTAGCAAAAGAATTGGGCCGCACGACCGACGACGTTCCGTGAGTAGTCTGTGGTCCATTGCGGGGGGGGGGGGAGACAGGTGAAAAGGAGGGCAACGCATCGATATTTTTTATGCTGACGTTCATGGGCGTCGGTAGTGGTAAAAAAAAGCTTGCGGTCATTTGTCTACGGGCGGCATTTGTCTACGAAAATGTGTCTCTAAATGTCGTTAGATGATACCCTATATTTGTACTAAAACTTTTACATATCATGTTGTTTCAAATGCTTTACTGCCGACCATGTTAAACTAGTTAAACTGTAAAAGTAGTTAGAATGAGTAACATTCGCGTAAACTTATTATGTAACATTCTTGCTTTATAAAAATATTTGACTACTATTGTGTTTGTGTCGTGTTAAAGTTTGTATTGGAGCCCCGCAAAATCCTTTCCTGCTCTGCTAGTCAATTCTGTTCATGTAATTTGATGAACGGCTACGACACGTTAAAATATTTAAAATTATATGGTGCTCCGTGGTTAGAATAAAAATTTTGCTCCATTTATATTTCTTTAAAATATATTTTTAACATTTATGGCTCGCTAGAGTTATTCTATGCCGGTCAGCAATTATTTTATTGCCTTCATGTTAAAACATATTAGCCTCATTATTAACATTAAACATATGGGCCTCGAATAACCGTTCCATTATTATGATATGTTAGGCAATAAACATATTTTTATTATTTAAATAAAACACTTTTTTTAAATGCGATCATCTACGCATATTGCTGTATGTTTTCTCTTTTGCTGCCTTCTAGTGCCACGTTGTCGTGAAAAAAAATAAGTTTCTATTTCGTATCGTATACTCATACATAAGAATAATCAAGAAAAATATTCAACATTACACAATTCTAAGACATTCTACATAACAGGAAGATAGGAAGAACATAAATAGAATGACTAAATGGTCATCCATATTTTGCTATAATAACAGTGCGTGCTTAATTTGTTTTTAATACTATGTTCGCATGTCAGTGTAATACTCTTTACTGAGAAGTGGCTACTTTTTGTCACGCGCGCGTTACTGCAGACATAAATAATGCATACAATTTCACCACATTATTGACATGAATACCTTGGATGCACAATAGAAGTATTTAAACGCACGGATAATTAATACGTTCTCACTTTCTCTCCATTTGTTGTAATTATTACAATCTATTAAACGTTGGTATGTTTATGCGGACAAATTAGAAAAATGCAGACAATGTTAATTAACTATATTTGATGTATGGGACAATTATGCAGACAAATAAGATAAATACAGATAATATTTATCAATTGACTCATTTCATTCATAATTTCCGTTCTTGAGGCACGATAACTGAAATTAACTGTTTTGATTATTAAATTTAGAGCATGTTAAATTATAATCTTGTGTTTACACTATTTTACCATCTTCATTTATGATGGAGATACTTGACTTGAATGGAATTAAATTTGACCGGTGACATTGAAATGATTGAAGTGTCTCTTACTGTATAATTAACTTAACTAAACAAATGAAATCACCATGGAAATGATTAACAGTAATACGAAGTTCACATTGATACTGTATTAACTTCGAGAAACGATCCAATGAAACGGACATAATGAAGAAACTGAACAGAAATGAACTGACATGAACAAGACTAGACTGGACTGTGAAAGAAAAATACTGGACGTATTCTAATTTCAAGGAACTTACGTTTGGTTTATTTGAATTTCAGCTACGGTTTACAGAACAACCCTTACCTATATTCGCAATATCCGATCGATTTTCCAAGCGCCTCATCGCACGCATACTCCATAAGTGGAGTGAGCCCTCAATTCGCATCAGCTGATATGTATAGCCCGAACGGACTGGTTACACATGCCAACGCAAACGAAATACTACAGTCACATGACGCGAGCGCTCAGCAGTCGCAACAGGCGCCTACCGTACTCGTGAACTCGACACGAGCTGCGGAAAGGTGGGATGGTAAGTCGAAACTGCTCAAATACTTTGAACCAATTGTTAATAAAATAAAAAGTGTCGTTGATCCAATCGCCAGTGTATTCTACGATGCAATGCCCGCTACCTTCCGTGGTCTCAACTCTGAAGTGTCTACAACAAAGAGTGTAGAACCAGTTGTTGAAGAATTAAAGAAACCTAGAGAGTTCCTAGTGCCCCAACCAAGGCATATAGCTCAGAGAAAAATGACGTATAGAAAAGGCCAAATACAAAGACCAAAGAAATACGTAGAGTTTAAAATTGATCTAAATAGACTTAAGTACAATAAGGATTTTCAAGACTATGTTAGAAACAAAAAATATAAATTCAATTACCCTAATACCTATTATTATCCTAGGATAAGATATTTTATAAACCCAAACACTGTCATCTATAGAGCTAATCATAATAGATTTTTACCATATGGTCAGCATGTTTTAAGAAGAAATACAACAGTGTTTGATTACAATAGTACAGAAACGGATACGCCCCTTCAGCCTCTATTTCCAGAACCGACAGACTGGAAACCAATTATTATATATAACGCAACCACGACTACAACAACTAGTTATCCTAGTAGTACTACTAAAAAGAATCGTAGAAAAAGAATTCATAAAAAAAGAAAGAGAGCAAGGAGGAGTACTGACGAAACAATTGAAAACAGAAATCAATTGTTAAATTATAGTAATTTAAATGCGTCGAAAGCTAAATTTATGCCGAGGAGTTTGTTAAGTATGTTCAATCTGTTTGAAGATCCTTTTGTTGAAATGATAAAAGAGGTAAAGAGTGTTTTACATGGTCCTACAAATTCCAAGAAACCACCCAAATATTATTCTTTAGCGTACGATATATTATTGTATACTATGGATATTATGGACGGACTTACGGAAGTACACGAAGTAATAAGAAATTATTACGATGACGATAATATTCAAGTTAGAAAAACATCGAAAGATAAAATAAAGAAAGTTAAAAAAGTTAAGAAGAATAAGATAAAAACTAAAAAACCAAAAGACAAAAAAACTAAAATCTGTAGTTAACAAGTATACAGTACATAATGACAAAACGAGTTTGCATGGTATTTTAATTTGTATGTAATATGTATGATATGATTATCATAAACTTATATCTTCATATTTAAGTTACGCGATTTGGTAAATATCAATAAAGATGTACCATAATGTGTATGTCTACTTCAATATGACAGAAATATTGCTGAAATAAATTTTAAAAATTTACGACGAAAATACGAGGACATATGGAATTTTGCCAAGCTACTTCACCTCATCTGTGCAGATTACTAAAAGCGAAACATTTATGTTTTAATGCCAATATTTGTTTTATGGTTAATCCCTATTAGATTAAATTTTCGCAAAGCACTTGCAAATTTAAATTGTTTCAATAAAGCTAAATAGAGCAATCAAACTTTGCAAATTTTGTTATCGAGATGACTACGTTGTATCTCATTTGTATTGATATTTTCATATTTGTAATTGTTTAAGTACTGCAAAATTATTTAGGAACTGCTGAGTTTTGAATAATGGTCTTTTAACACTTTATTGTAGTATTTAAACCTTATATGTGTTTTTTCTCCTTCATTACTTTGGCCAAGGACGAACTATCTAGTTCAAACAGCTATTGCCAAATGGTGGAGCGAAAGATTACTTAAGCACACTCTTAATGTTGAGCTAGAATTCTTAGCTCTACCATTTAGCAGTAAGCGCACAAACATTGGGATAGAGGCCTTTAACCAGCTGTGAGATATAAAAATAAAGATGTGATGTTACTCATATGTTGTTGTATTACACAGGGTACCGGAGACGTCCAATGTTTTATGGAAGCTCGCGCGCTACTTCAGACTCCTTTTCGGTCTACCGGAACCACCGCTAACATCTCCATCCATGCCCATACCTATGTACTCTTTGCCTCAAATGCCGAGCCAATTGTATAACCCAAGCATGGCGATGCCTAATCAGTAACAAAATTGGACATTTTGGGTCAAGTGGTGACAGATAGTGAAGGCTAAATGTCAGATTGCCACGTAAGCTTGATCCATGCGTCTGTATCCGGCGCACGTGAACGTGCTGGTACGTGTCATTGCGTGCCGGGTACGTGTTCTTGCGTACCGGGTGCGTGTTATTACGTACCGGGTACGTGCGTACGTGGCAATCTGACATTTAGCATATGCAAATGCAATGTTTTAACTTTCTGGACTGCCTCACCTTCGCCTCTGCTCTACTCAGTCCAGATATTTTAAAGCATTGCTCATTTCGTTGTAAGACTGACGCTAGACTAAATCTGAGGTTATGCGCGAACCCGTCGACTTAATTGAATAAGATTGCGATATTTTAAGTTATTGTAAGGTATTTATTGCACTTTGTGGATTAAAATGTACGAGGTATATATTGTGTTTTTTTTCTTCCCCACTTTTTTTGTACCGTAGTGACGAACGGCATACAAACTTGCAGTCGGATTCACTTTGCGACTACCGCCGCCAATCAATATCCGCACATGCAGAAACATTATCTTTCTTCACCCTATACCATCAATCGGCCACCGGTTACTCAGACACCGTACAGAACGCGAGAAAATAACTGTAAATTTACGGCGATATCATGTGAGCGAGAGCTATCTCCCTGGTCACCTTCCAGACCCATTCCTTTGCAATCATTTGTTAATGCAATATTCGAGATTATAAAAAAAAAAATGTTCACTGGACTCGATTATTTATTCTAACCTATTTGCATATAAAAACCCGGAATGTAAAAGCTCACCTTTATACTTTCGGCATAATCAAATGTAAGTAAAATACGTTTGATTAAGCCTACTTCTATATATTATGTCAGTATTTCATGTTATTTGATTCGAGCCAAATACTACATTCTTGTTAGGATTTGGGTTACAGTGTCGTTTCGATCCCTCAAGGCCATTTTCATATTATACTTTATCACGTCAGAGTTCAACGCCGCCACCACCCCTTAATCAAATTGCTAATCATTCAGTATACCTGTATGACATACAAAAGTTTTGATGTGTCACGAGACTAGTATTACTACGTCAGAGATACTACCGTGTATTGCCATTTTGACGTTTCCTTATTAGTTCTTTTTCATCTTGTATATGCACCATAAAAAAAGATAAAAATGTATGAGACCACAAAGCGTGGAATCAAATATCACGTACGCTCATACATTGTTGTAATAATATGTTATTCCAAAACATAAGTGATAGCCTTTATGCAACTTGTGTAAAACTTATGAGTAACTAGACTTTTGTCTAAGACGCTAGTCTATCTAAGGATAGAATATGATAAACGAATTATGGGTTCTGTTCACGAAATGCTCTATGCTCAGCGACAGATAAAAGTCGATGATGGTGTACTTTTCTATAGTAAAGGGTTAAAAACGAGCCATAGGAGCATTTTGGCGATAACTAAAACCTTATTTACTCCTCCCCTCCAATTAGCTATCGGCAACTCATAAACCGCACAAAACGCAAGGCTATATTTTATCGCGGTGTCATGTCAAGAAACCTCTCCGGCCGTGCTGGACCAATTCAGCTGCAATGCAGCATGGCACAACCTCTCACTAAACACACTAGAAAAAAATGATGCCATCCGACTCGAAGGACCAAAATTAAGTGTTAAGTATTAGAAGGCCTACAAGGCGGCTAAAAAGGGGTATAAAAGAATTGTCATAGGTCCGATGAAGTCCACGTAAGTACTAAAAGTATGGTAATACATTTATTTATAAGTCCCTTTTGAGCTTAACTATCGTAAGAAGTATTGATTTTACATTGGAGTCCTTACTGCCTACAGACTACTGGGGTTTTTAAAAACAAACAACGCAAACGAGGTAAACGAGGAATCGCAGTATTATAACGACTACCGACGCCTATAGATTACAGCATTATTGCTATCACGCAGATGCATTGCCCTTCCTACTCACCTCCAATGGGCCCCCGGCCACTCACAAACCTCATAAAAGGTAAATATGTCACTTTGTGAGGGTTTTATGTAAGCGAGTTCTACCTCTCCAGTCGCGCGGGCCCAATTCAGCCGTAATGTCGCATGTCTACTACCTTTCACTGAATATCAGGTATATTTGTCCCCTCGTGAATACGAGGCTTAGGTTCAAAATCGAGCAGTTTAACCCTAGATTAAGCGATTTACGCCAAGGATTTCATTGTGACGTCTTATTCATCCTTGGTGGTATTCATTTTTAAACATTTACTATATATTTGCTAAAGCTAAATATTGAAGATTATTGTTATTTGAAACCAGCAGTAACTCTGCGGTTTTATCCTGGTAACGAACTCCAATTCGTCACACATATCCAGCTACGGCAATCAGGCTAACTAATACCGAAATATTTATCAAGTTAGACGTGGACCATTGAAAGACTGAATAGTCCCGGATGTTAGCACGATCAACCTAACAAAGTCTTCAGCTTTTTAATATTGGTATATATAGACTCAGAATGAAATTTCAGGTAATGCAGTTAAACGTATTGTCGAGAAAGGCACGCTTAATCAAACTAACTCCGAAATTTCTCCAGTAGTTTTTATCTCAGAATAAAAAACCAATTCAACTTTTTCCGAATACAAAACTCATGTAATTTTATTGGGTTGTAGTCAATAAAAGTAATTCGTCGATAACACTACTTGTTACGGATTATATTGCCCTAAGAAGTCTTCGGAGTACAGTTGTGTTTCTTTTATGTCGGCTGTAAAAACGGGTTTATAAGTTTCACGATTTTATCAAGCACAACAATGCCTTTGGAAAACATGCCATGAAATAATCAATTGCTATAAATTTTCACAATATGACTATCTCCGCGTGGCCGACCGTGGATTAGACGCAAGTAGCAGGAGCTCGGTCGTATTGGTGAAATGATGAAAGAGACCAGAATTATATTATATTAGCCATTTTATAGTGTGCGGAGACCAACGAGAAGTTGGAGCAAATGATTACCACCAACGCCTATAGACATCCGCATAATTGATGAGCAGACGTGTCGCTCTCCTCTCCTACAACGAGCCGCCGGTAACTCACAAACCACATGAATCGCGACAGATTTGCTGCGGTCATATTGTGTGTGGGCCAGCGCGCTGACCCTGCAAAGCTTGAGCATTTATTTTCGCCCACAGCAAGCTTCAGTCACATTGCTACAGCTATTAAGGCCACCCTTGAGCAGCCTCTCGATTAATATCTTGGTTGGCCTGTCGCTGACAGATCCAGGACACTCTACCACATAACTGCCGATGGCTCTCGCAGAGGCTTTTAGTCGGTGGCGTTGAGCCCCACACACTCTTCTGGATTACCCAGGGCTGGCATTTTCCCTGCTGAAACAAAAAAAAAAAGCTAGTTGGCTTGCTAATCCAGCGCACTGCAGTTTTATAGAATGACGTACACAGATCGCTATGATCTAATTGAGTGAAAAGTCAGATCAGGAGAGGTGGCTTGATCTATGATAATGGAATTCTGGAGACAGTCCTGGGGCTGGTTTTAGAGTTATCTGGAGTACAAACTAAAATATTCGCACACAGCAGCACAGCTACGTGGATTGATCCGTCATGGCCCATTGAGCCCAGGAGAGCAATGAATACGTGCAACGCGTTCGCACGGTAATTGTCTATGGGCGTTGGTTGTCATAAATAGAATCATAAATATTATAGAAAATTTTTTTTTTTATTTTTATACTATAAACCATCACCGTGCCGTTTGCCCCGCGTAACTTCGGTCCTATTAGTCGTGCCGTAATGGTATATAGTCTATAGCCTTCTTTGATAAATGGAATATCCAACACAAAAATAAGTGCTAACAAAGAAACTCTTCAGCTTTATATTACTCGTATATAAAGTAGCCTCCTTAATTATTGACCGCTCGCTTGCAAAAATAAGAGTGTAAAGATTTGCACGCACAATAATAATATGTTATGTAAAACGTTACAAACGTACAGGAATTTTTAAGGGTTTATGTAATAAACTTTTATTTCAAAAGTCCGCTCCTTGAGGGATGTGAGCTTTTAACAAATAAGAAGCTTTTGCTGCATAAATTGTAATATTCACGTATTTACACTTTCACGTTTATTCTTGGATAAAGCTCGAGGGCTTGGAAATATTTTTTTATTGTACAAAATATATAAGATCCTTCTAGCCGAATGTCGGGGGCGGAGCCCCATCTTTACACATCTGGTACAGTGGTAACACAGCTCGGGTATTCGTGCGTGTTGCGTCCAACGTCGCACGTTCGAATCCCAACCAGAGCATGGATCCATGTTTTATATGTATGTCTATAATAGACATCTTAAATTTATGAAAAATGTTAAATATATTTCCTCTGTCTAGCAACGGCAACACAAGTCCTTACGGTACTTAGGCTAACGTGGTGCGATGAGCCCGCAGATACGAAGTCCACTGATTATAGAGACTAAAGTACTACAACAATTCCTTTTTATTTAAACTCATTTCATTTTTATTTCAACCAAATATATCTTCACAAATGTGCTCTGACTCCTGGACTAGGAATAACCTGTATCCCAGGGGACAGTCCAGGGAAAATGATGAGGTTGTATTCAGTGGGCAATGTGTTTGCACATTGCCCACTGAATACAACCTTGCGAACCACTGAATACAAAAGGGCTACAAATCAAAAGTTGTTAATTTTTACACGACAGTTTCAGTTCAGCCTTCAGTCAATTATGTCATATTCCAGAACTTCTCACTCTAGCATTCAAAAAATAATGAGCAACCCATCCATAACTTATTACAAAACAAACGTAAATTCAATATGGCGCTATTGTATTATGATAACAATAACCTACACAACATTAGAACGCTAAATCGACGTTTTCTAAAATGTGTCACTTTTGATGAAAATTTGACATACAAACAGCACCGTTTTCGTCGGATTATGACGTCCTTGCATGCAAGTAACACGTTCACGTCGAGTCTAGTCACAAATCATATAACAGCGATTTTGCAGAGACATTATCTAACAGATTGCTATAATACAAAAGACGCGGTTAGTCAATTCGGGGATGAAAATGATGGTTGTCTTTATTCAACTATAAAATATAATGGACTTAGGCACGATTTCTACAATAAAACGCTCTTCAGATATTTTTGATTTGTGGACTTTTCGTGTTCAAGGAGCGACATGTGCAGTCCCTATTCCTTCATTACTTTATGATGGCAGGCCAACAACACGCCTACAATTTTTTCTAATCAGAAAATTTTGATACTTGGAACTTCATATGAAGTTTGATGCTTGGTAGAACTGTCTATATCTATAATAATATCATAAAAGGGAAACATTTGTTTGTTTGTTTGCATAGAACAGGTTCCGAAATTAAAATTTATATTTTTTATATATTTCTTTAAATGAATGTTTTTCTGCTATTTTTATATAACTAGTTTACTTAATTCAAGTGCTTTAAGACATTGCTGTTCCGTTTTGTGTATTCATCTGCGAAACATCTTGTATGTATGATTTCTTACATTATAGAGAGGCAAACGTACACACGGAGCCGCATGATGTGTACCGGCACATAAACATCCGTGTAATATATATGCAGATGCCTTACCCTCTTTTTCCCCTCCTCTCCAATGCGTCACCGGCTACTCGCAAGTCGCACGAAATACGAAGTTGTCACTTCTCGGCGGCATCATGTGAGCGAGTGGTTCGTCCCTGGTCGTGCAGGGTCAATTGAAGTGTAATGTATCCACCTCCTATAGGCGGCAATATTCACCAAAGGTGTAAACACACCACACTGTAAACAACACTTTTTGTAACTAGGAACTTAGGGAGAGGTAGTGCCATGCTGCATAGGAGGGGATAGTGCCATGCATAGTGCATGACACTACATCCACCTGTGCAACGGAATTGGGCTGGCACGACCAGGAAAGTACCTGTCGCTCACTTGATACCGGCGTAAATTTGCGTTGCTGTTTCGTACGGTTTTTGAGTAGCCGGTGACCCATTGGGGAGGGACGACAGGAGGGCAACACATCTGCGTAAGATCATGCGAATGTCCATGTTCGTCGGCAGTCATCAAAAGGCTCCGATGGCTGCCCCCTTATGCTATAAAAACACTAGGATAAAAACAAAAACAGCTATAAATTGTCCTTCCTTTATTAGACATACGGAGCGTGTTTGTTCCTGAGACTGTTCCACTCTGTCCACTTCTCCAGCTCGCTGTTCTTGTGGCCTATGAACACCTCGTAGGTCACGTTTCTCTTCTGCATGGGTAATAGATCACTTTATTATGGTTCATAATAATAAAATCAATTTACATACTTATCATAACATAAGATAAAATTTAAAAACAAAACTCCGCTTCCTATCTTCTAATTACAAAGATGAAACATTTGGGTTTTTGTTTATTTGTTTGCATTGAATAGCTACCGGATCGATTTAAAACAATCTTTTACCTTAACAATCCCACATTATTTTTGATGCAGAGTGACGTTATTGAAAATGTTATATAAGCGTATATAACGTTTCCTAAACCGTTTTGATCATCGTGAAACTTGAATGTAACACGTGAAAAAAATATCAAAGCAAAACCTCATTTCGCCGCAGAAATCATTGATTGAGCTATTCCGACAGATGTCGTTCCGTCATAATTTTTTTGTCATTAAGCCATATTTAATGTTAACATAATTAATGTTTTTAATATATTAAATGATATATATTTTTATATATCAATGATATTTTGAAATATGCGTGAAGCCGGGACGGAGTGCTGTGTTATGTGTGTATGACGACCGGCTGGCTCATTTGGTGACGTGGCGGTTAGTCCGCGTCTTACACCAGAGGCCGCGGGTTCGAATCCCGCCCAGGTCATGTATGTTTATATATGTATCATATGTATTTCTATAATAAAAATCTTAAATATATAAAATTTCTTAAATTTACAAAGAAAATATTAACTATATTTCCGTTGCCTGGTACCTGTAACACAGGTACTTACGGTATTTAGCACAAGGCCAGGCTAACGTGGTGTGATAAGTCCACATATATTATTAATATTATCATTATTATTATTATATTATTGATCCAATGTCGATTGCGTTATCAAGGCACATAAAGAAATACCACCCAACCCGTTATGCTGTTAAGTTTGTAGCCGGCAACATAAACATCTATTTTCCTATACAATCATTATAATACATTTTCAGACACATATTCCAAGCTGCCGGCCATTCCCAATTCACTGCACCTTCTCATTGTACACTATATAAGACTCACGCGCCTTCGTCCACGAGAACTTTCTCAATAATATTTAAAAGTATACTGAAGAATACCAGTAACACTTTAGTCCGACGCGGGACTCGAATCCTGAACCTCACGACTTTGGTTGAAAGTGCTTACCATTGACCACGCGGCAGTAAACTATATGTAGTTGCCACATCATAATGTATATGTCGCTGTCATTACATCATTGTGTAATAAAGCATAGCGCAGAACACTTTTTGGCGGAATTTCTCTCTACAATGCTATATTCAATATTAATATGTTAGATAGAAGTTATTCAAAAGCAACGATCAAAAAAGTCTACACAACTAAGGATATTATAAATATCTTATTAAAATGTATTCTACCACTGCACAGGTTAAACCCTAGCCAGGTACTGAGAAAAAAATTAGGGGATTGATTAGTCGCAATACAATAACAACATTGCGTGCCTCTAGGTGTCACAACGTATGTTTCAGAAGTATACTTCTGAAACGCCGCGCTAGTTAAATAAAGAAACAAACCGCAAAAAAATCTGTGAAAGTATTTTTATTGTAATGCGTAACATTCGCGTAAACTTACCATATCAATGAGATATACCTTTTTAGTGTTAAAGCTGTTTACGACATCCTACCATAGCACGACAATGATAATAGTATTCCCATTGCTAATTTAATGTTCACTTGATCAAACATGGACAATGGATATTATAAAACACAGGACATTGAAACACCAAGCCTTATTGTGGCGGTAGGGCTAAGTAACCTGGGGTGAACCCAAATACGCGCGAAGCGAGCCGATTTGTACCTATTGCACTTTGTAACCCTCCTATGAAAAGAGGTGATTAAAAAGCAGAAGGAGGAGGGATCTTATAAGAAGAGGGCACTATAGAGCAAGTTTGCGCACGGAGCAAGGGATGAGGATGGGGGGAACCTTACCGTACGGTCTCAAAATTGGCGGGGTTGTCATGTAGTGCAGGGCAACCCCTGTGGAGGTGATGGCAGTCCCTTAGGGTATGGGCTAGCCATCGAGGTGTCGTGTCGATTGTTATTTCCGGGCACTTTACCATAAGTGGGTAGTGGGTATATGACACCATTATGTACCGAGCAATGTAAAGGAAAGGGCATGAAAATACGCCTAATTTGCAGATTTATAGCCTTTTAGAGGGAATATAAAAAAAATATAAACTGATTATTTTTTTTTCAAAAATATTATCAGATGTCGACGGTAAGTTTGGTGAAGAACTTTAAGCAAAGTTCATTATAACAGATAATGAAAATTTTACCGTGACTATCACGATGATGATATTTTGATTCATAAGCTCCCCAAAGTGTCGCTCACTGGAACCAATTAGATTATCATTACTAAACACGAAGCAATAGCTCCCTAGAATCGAATTAGAAGGCTTAATTGAATAATAATTTGAACACAAGTACATTGTTAAGCCAACAAACTCGACTGGTCTTAAGTGTCGTCGAGAACTTTGAGCCCGGTCGTTTTGCCGAACCCGCTAAGCCTTATCTATACGAGTACAATACTCCAATGTCTGATGCTTCAAGCTCAACTTGCGAACCATCAGAATAATTCGATTACTTTGAGTTTGGATAAGGTCTAGAAAATATAGGATCTTATCACAAAATAGACGTACAATGCTATACTTTTGATGTTGATTATCGAGTATAATTTCAGGTAATTGGCAAATAAATGACAAGTTTCATCTAAATGATAAGTTTATGGGGAATTTTGACGACTTTTACTGCATTTTTGAATTAAGGCCTTTGCGTCTTACTTCTTTGATTCAGATGACAATACATAGTATTAATAAATGTATGAACTGGCACAAAAGGGTGGCTGGCATATCTTCTCATACAAAGGACTTGACTGGTAGAGTTAAGAATCTTAAGGAAAGAATGACAAAGAAGATATCCGCTTCCTCCGTTATGAGGTACTTCCAAAGTCTACAATGTAGATATTAAATAAAAGGGATGGACTAGTAAAATATATTGTTATTATTAAACACACACACACATCTTCATGCCGGCTTCCTAATGGAGTAGGCAGAGAGGACGGAATGCCACACAGCGAACCTTACATACCTCCCTTGCCTCCTTCATATTCGTTAATCTCTTCATTTAATATTTAATTATTCTATAAATTGTTATTATTATATGTTAAGCCGTTCATTCCCGAATCTTCGACACATTCCCACGTCGCCTGTACCTTAGAGCCTGAAGACAAAAGTGTTCCACCAATGCGTTCTCCCCGTGTTGAAATACGGGGCCGAAACATGGCCTCTTGATTTAGGACTGGTCCGCAAGTTTGCGCTAGCTCAACGGGCTATTGAAACGTGCTATGTTGGGTGTTTCTCAGTCCGGCAGTATTCGTAACGAAGTCATAAGACAGAGAACTAAAGTATCCGATCTCATGCGTCGAATAAGCTCGCTGAAGTGGCAATGGGCTCGTCACACACTCAGAAGAGGAAAATGTTATATCTTACAAATGGTCCGTAAATCATTAGAAATGGCTTGGAGAATCTCAATGTTGCAGAGTAAGGTAGCGTTTGAAGCGGGCGAAAAGACGCGCATGTTGGATGTTCCTTTGTCCGATAGAATTTGTAAGAAAGTCATAAGGCAAAGAACTAAATCCGACATCAAGCAATGGGCTGGTCACACACTCAGTAGATCACATGGCAGATGGGCCAGAGTAAGGTTCTGAAGTGGAGGCCGCGTTTAGGACAACGAAGTGTTGGTCGATCGTTCACCAGGTGGGAAGACGATCTCCGTGCAGTAGCCGTTCCGGAATGGATGCGAGTAGTAGAAGATCGGTTGCCTTGGCGTTCATAAAAAGAGGCCTATGTCCAGCAATGAACCAATAGGGGCTGATAATTATGACATGTTAAGGCTGCTATGTCTAATAGACAACGGTCTGGACACGTCTACCGCATGTCAGGACATTTCTTGGCCAAAAGAACACATATTTGGACCCTGCAAAATGCCCAGCGACACCGCGTCATATCCCGTCGGCGATGGCGAAGCTTCAATCACTTTTTGAATTGGCCCCTTCTAGCTCTACACAGAGAAGTGTGGAAAAAGAGGAGAGTTGCACTTGCCCAGCAGTGGGATACACCAGGCGAAAATAATAATAAAATTTATTATTAATCCTACAACAATAGAAAAAAATATTCTACTTGCAGGCGTAAAATTTAAAATAATAAACGATACACTGGAAAACTTATAACTCAACTGTTTAAAACATAATACAATGTAACCAGTCATTACCCTTTAGCAATAGGAATATGTTATCTTCATCATTACCATCGTTATATACGTTAAAAAGTGCTTAGTCATACGTCTGTCCGCTAGAGTCTTCTAGCGGAGACGAAATCTACATACTCACTGGCGCTGGAACTGTATTAATAGCATGTACGGCTCCAGATGAACCGTCCGGATGTTCTGATGAAACAGATTATTAGAAATTGAAAAATTACTCAGTACTCCTAATTACTCCGACGAGAGCTGAGTGACATCATTTTCAGTGTTCCACACATTGCGCCACAGAGCATAATATTTTTTTATAGTATAAGGGGGAAAACGAGTAATCGGAGTCTCCCTACGACTACCGACGCCATTGAATATCTACATAACTACTAAGCCGACGAACTGCCCTCTTCGCCTGGGCTATATGTAATTAAATTGGGCTTTATTTCTGTTCATATTTTTTTCTCGTGTGTTGTTATAATGCACAGTCTCTTCTTTGTATTTAAGTATTTCTATTATATTCTACTAGAACCCGTAACCTCACGATCTTTTATTCTACATGCCTACCACCAGATAGCGAGGCAGTTAACAAATTAATGACGATAATAATTGTCAACGACACTAGCGGTGTCGCTATTGATGGGGTAAAAAAATACACATTCATTAATAGTAAGCACTTCATATTAGTAAAATAGATACAAGAAAAAATAAACAAGTGTTAGTGAATAATTCGTTTAATTCACAAATAAATAATTGTTAGTACATTTTAATAAATTATTTTTTTTTCGGCGAATAAAACCTTTTCATAAATGCGAAACTGTACAAGTTAGTAGATATCAGCAATAAATATATAAATAATTGTGCTATTTACAATCGTATGCCTAATACAGGTAGCGACATAGTCAACAGTGATTAAACTGCAGTCCTTTGGCCTTGAGACCTTTGGCCTTGGCCTTATTTTCATAATCACATTTAACGATAATCATGATGTAATGTGATTATTGTTAAGTGTAAATATTTCAATATTTTGTACAGAATTTTTAACGTTTTCTATTTTTACCCAATCGCATATAAAAGGTAGGTACTGTATTTTATTCACTGTTTACTTTGGCACGGTTATATGGTCACACCGTATCCGGTTCAAAACTCCGTCAGATCCCATTCACAAAATGATTATTCCTTTTTGATGATCGCCTGAAAATAGTTCGAAAATTAATTCTTTTATGAAAAGTATATTCTCACGTCATGCTATTTATAAATATCAGAGAAATCTCATGTCTATTATTTGTGTTAATAAATATGTGTGTGTCCCCATTGGACCTGTAAAAATTTTTATAAAGGGAAAAACTCAGGAGAAAATATTTAATAGATGGCAATAAATCTTTTTTAATTTTATAGACTGTAAACGAGAATTAGTATGCGATCATGATGCCCTAAAAGCCTTGAACATATGACCTAATGGGCCTAACTTAAAACCCTAATTCTTCAGTGGCATCATATGAACGAAAAGTGTCTCATAGCTGTTCTGAGCTGTGCCTAATGAGAGAAGGTTTGATAAGGGTAACTCCGTAAAATATTTGATATTTCGTGATTTCAGAGCGTGTTTGCATTAGTTTAATGCCTATGTATAACTGTCGCGTGACGATTTTTATTTCATAATAACATTGAAACCCATCAATAGCTCACTTCAAATACAGCAAGCACATTCATGTGTGGGTATTCCGTATTGACCTTTAATGAAAGATGCATAACATATGTAACAGTGTGCATAAAAGGGTCCATAACATTACCATTAACAGTGCTAAAGTTGTGCTAGAAGATTCAGTCGCAGATTTTTAAATTTCATTACAACATTTGAAAAACTATGATAAATATTATATGACGCTATTTTATGCACTACGAGAACATCAATACGGTTTAGTAGAAAAATTGCACAACAAGATGAAGATTAAAATTCAAAATCATTAATATTTTATAAGTAGTTTTATTTCAACAAGCAATTATCAATTTACATGCATTCCATAATTTAAAACAATTATGCAGATACATGCATCCAATCAAATAAAGAATATCAGAATAATTAGAATATTCAAATTAAATTAGCCTATTCATTCGAACATGCAGAAAGTCACACGCATGACAATTCACATGCATAAAATTTAATCAATCACCTGAGGAGAGAATAGCTTTTTCAATCCAATAATTGTGGCCAAGAGTAGGGCTACTTTAGAGATGAGCAGGGCCTTTCCGACCATCAGATAAAGGCCCTTGAAGGTCAAAGCGCCGAGGAGGCCCATTTTCATCGCCGCGGCTGCTATGAACGGACCGACGTTCTTGTTGCGTGCTCTTCCACTTTCAATTGCCTTCGGAGCTTTCATTGTTACACCTGGAAACAAAGGAATCTCATTAATAATGGTTACTTGCTGAAAAAGAAACTATTTATATAAGTCATATGGCAGAGAACTAAACTATCTGATATCACGCGACGAATAAGCTCGCTGAAGTGGCGATGGGCTGGACACACACTCAGAAGAACAGATGACAGATGGGCCAGTAAGGTTCTGGAGTGGAGGCCGCGTTTAGGAAAACGAAGTGTTGGTCGACCATTCACCAGGTGGGCAGACGAACTCCGTGCAGTAGACGGTCCGGGATGGATGCGAGTATCAGGATATCGGTCGTCTTGGCGTTCACTGAAAGAGGCCTATGCCCAGCAGTGGACCGATAAGGGCTGATAATAATAATAACAATATAAGTGAATCGATTCGAAAAACATTAGCTTGGCATTTCAAAATGGTGCAGTTTGCGTGGCAACAAATTATACAAGTGGTGAAATAACGCTACTTTTCTCATATCTACGCCGAGACTTCGAACCTTTGGTTCCTCTTTATTCTCGCGTTGCGCTACGACACAAGTTTTAACTTCGAACGTTCTCAAGAGAAAATACAAACATCTTGGAGTTAGTTAAGATTGCTATGCTGCATTGCAGACAGAATTGGCCTGGCACGACCAGGGAGGTGCCTCTCGCTCACATAATACCGGCCGCAAAGTGACATCTTCAGTCTCGCGTTTCGTGCGGTTTGTGAGTTGCCGGTGGCCCATTGGGGACAGGGGAAGGGGGCAACACATCGAAATAGTAATTATAGCATTGCAGACAGAATTGGCCTGGCACGACCAGGGAGGTGCCTCTCGCTCACATAATACCGGCCGCAAAGTGACATCTTCAGTCTCGCGTTTCGTGCGGTTTGTGAGTTGCCGGTGGCCCATTGGGGACAGGGGAAGGGGGCAACACATCGAAATAGTAATTATGTGGATGTCCATTATCGACGTTTGTTGTAAAAAGGCTCCGATTGTTCGTTTGCCCACTATTCTCCTATTGTATCAGTTGCATGCCTTCCGTCCTACCCCTGGGCACTGAACATCGGTGGCGGTGGATCAAAATTCTCAGAGCCGAGTGACCTCCCATTCTATGCTCCACATACCGTATTGCAGTGCAGATAACAGTAACTAATACCTAAGTTCCCACTGTCTCTGATTTGTCTTCTTTCTTTCCTATACGTTTACTTTGTCCGCGGTGTTGTGAAGCAGTGAATAAATGCTGTTTCTATTTCTATGCCCCTGATGGGCCACCGCCTATTTGTAAATTTCACGAAACGTGACGAAGCTATCACCGCCACTGTATATATATTTTAAGAGCATATGGGGCAAAGCAACCGAAGCTTTTCCACGACTACCGACGCAAATGGACATTCGAATGATTGTTAAACTTACGAACTGTACACCCCCCAATGGGCCACCGGCTATTCACAAACCGCATAATACGCGACCGCGACGCTGTCACTTTACGCCGGTATCATGTGAGCGAGAGGTACTTCCCCGGTCGTGCGGGCTCCATTCGGCTGCTGTTGCTCAGTGCAGCATGCTACCTCTTGCTAAAAGTAGGAAAGAGCAATATGGTAAGAATGGTTATTGTATTGCTCCCATGGAACTGATTAATCTCCAATAGTTACAATAAAACTACTTTTACAAATTTCATCGCGGTTTATTTAATTATTTAAGTAGCCCGACGTTTCAGAAGTTTTACAGCAACCATGGCCAAGGGTGGACTGAGATGACAAGTGTCCTGGTGTCACAAATTATTAAAAGTACCCGAACATATTGTTTTCGTATATCTATGCGAATGTTATTAATCGTTGTGTCTATTTAACGGATTTTATCGCGTTTCTTTGGATTTTCTTTGGATAAATAATAATCATCTATATATTATTTATAACACAAACATATTTTTACATTTGTTTGTACAACAGGACAGCACGAGGATCTTGACATATTCGTTCATGACGGTGATTCTGTCTCATTCCACAAGAAAATCTAAAGAAACGTGATAAAATCCGTTAAATAGACACAGCAATGATTACTCGAACAATTACAATTGTTTGGTTATACCGATTAACGCAAACGGTACTCATTATATATTGCTGTTTTGAAGTGTCACGTTTAGTATTTGATTTGGTTATGTTTACCACTGCGTACCAAGCAGAGGGAATAGCCCAGCCATCTTCTCTATTGAAATTTAGATGTTTCTAAATGTATTGGCAGCGGCCATGCACACAAACCGCAAAATTTGTCTTCTTGCATCTGAAACGTCGGGCTACTTAAATGATTAGAGAAGTCACGATGAAATTTGTAAAAGTAGTTTTGTTGTAGTGAGCAACATTCGTGAAACCTTAAGACATATATAATCTCCATAAGATTTATTATTAATAACTATTTAAATAACACAAGCTTTTCTCTACACAAAGTTACGTAAATTTCCCTCACTATTCTACGTGCATAAACTTGTAATATTAATTTTAAGCCCTAGCTTGTGTTCGTCTATGAAATACCTGCCGAGTTCAATTAAGCCACGAAAATAACAATGTCACATTGTCAACATATTATGAAGCATGTGTTGAAGTTTTGTTCATTAATTTTGAGCCCCGTCACATGTGGTTAATTATAATTACAAATATTATAAAGGGAAGTGGTTTGTGTGTGAGAGTTCTACAAGCCTTTCTGTGTGAAGACGATAGGCAAGATGATCCCTGGACACATCAGGGGGCTGACCACCCGCCCAACTGATGGTCTTGCCAGGAGTCACGGAGAGCATACCTCTTCGGAAAATGAAACCACCTTAGAATAACCAACCAAAACAATGGTAACAAATCTATAATATAAAAGCGAAGAAACGCTTCGTGATTAATCACAAAATCTAAAATTGGTATAATGGTACACCTAAAATCTGGCAGCTTCCTTTTAGGATCTCTCTGGGTGTCGCCTGTTAAAACCGTTAGCGGCGTGGGTCCTGGGTTCGATCCCCAGGTCGGGCAACTGTTATTTAATGTTTCTCAGATTATTCTGAGCACGCATTACATTGTCCGGGATTGGAATGTGCCTGAAGTGGCCATAGGCTTGCCACCTATGACATCATGGGCCTCAGTACCTTGGCTAATCGTGGGTGTGCTAGTTTATCTACTGGATTTACGAGCTGTGGATGTACCAGCACACCTCTGCCTACCTCTTCGGAGATAACAGGCGTGAAGGTACTTTTTTGCTTTTAGGATGCAGACATCCGCTAAGAACAAATTTTCGATACTCCACCCGCTAAGGGTGCGTTTTGGTGGGTGGAGTACGGGTGGAAACGCGGGGGGCCGTTATATCTTACAATTTCGTCTTGAAATAACAACAAGCAGACTTCTTGAATTTATAATATTAATGAAGATTAAGCGAAAGGGAGGACGTCAAAAGATTGACATTATAATTACAATCTCTCATATACCTTGAGTACCTGTTAAAGTTACTCGTACAACCGACGATGGAGTGTTATAAGTTAATCCAAGCCACTTTATATCTTATATTAAAGACCTTTAGTAGTTTTAGGTGTACACATGGGAGATCCCATGTTACTTAATAATAATAATATCTGTGCACTTATATAACACCACGTTAGCCTAACCCTGTGTAACCGTAAGGACTTGTGCCTCGGGTACTATACAACAGCGATGTATTTTATACTTTTACCATCATCATCATTATCAGCCCTTATCGGTCCATTACTGGACATAGGCCTCTCCCAATGAACGCCAAGACGATCGATATCCTACTCGCGTTCATCCCGGACCGGCTCCTGCACGGAGATCGTCTTCCCATCTGGTAAACGGTCGACCAACACTTCGTTTTCCTAAGCGCGCCTCTACTCCAGAACCTCACTGGCCCATCTGCCATCTGTTCGTCTGAGTGTGTGACCAGCCCATTACCATGCTATAAAATATATACTTTTATACGTTTAATATATTTTCTTCTTGAGGTGTTTATCATGGGAATGCATATAATACGTGTATAAACATCCATGACATAGTTGGGATTCGAACCCGCGACCTCTGGGTTGACATGTGGGTTAACCGCCACGTTACCAACAGAGCGAAACGGTTGTCACTAAGTAAGCACCACTTGTGGATTATGAAAAAATGTGATAGAAACTCGTGGGAACTGGAACAGCCGGGGCCAAAGCTGTGGGTTTTCACAAGCGGTTGTTGATGATCAATGTTTATTTTTTTATAGTTGCGGGGGGGGGGGCAAAAGGGCAATCACAGCGTGTAGACGACGACGCTCTTAGACAGCCAAATTATTGTTGTCATGGAAATGTTTTACCTTCCTTTCCTCTTTAAATGGCCATCGGCTCAAACATCACGAAACGCGACAACAGTTACTTCCCGACCGTGCCCGCTTGGTTCACCTGCAATGAAGCATTAACCCTATCTTCTGTAATGGAAATTTCCATTGGCACCAGTAGTACATCGAACGTGTTTTTTTATAATTACATTTATAAAGCACCAACTCTTTTATATATCTGGAGACTGTGGTCAGTCACGGCTTCGCAAGAATATTTTACAAAATATGGCAAAATATGAATAGATTCACACGCGTTAGAAGTTATACTTCTCTGGGATAACAATAGAAGAACTAAAATGTTGACTATAGCCAACTCCAGGGCGTCGGTTTTTACGTTACAGTGTGCGCGCGCACAGTAAAAATTACCCTCATTAACTTTTAATAACGTGCCAAAAGACGTATTCAAAAATGTAAATTTTGATTTCGACCTCGTAGACACTACGATGACAACAAATTCAATTGATGACAGAACTACGTCTGCCGGGGCAGCTCTCAATAATTTCAGTAGCTAGATAAAGTCGGACTTCGTCCGGCTGTTGATAACAATGTTGATGATTTAGTTCTATAATAAAACTTTTAAATAAATGATATTTCTTAAATATATCAAAATCTTAAATATATTTCCGTTGTCTAGTACCTGTAACACAAGTCCTTACGGTACTTAGCACAGGGCTAGGCTGACGTGGTGTGTTGAGTCCATAGGTATCATTATTATTCTCGCGTTATACTCGCAATAGCACTTTTAATATGCACATTATAAGAAACTGCACTCAGAACTTTATCTCGCACTCGAGAGCGCGGCGAATGCATTTTAATTGGAGCACCGGTGAGTGCGCTTCACCCTGACGCCATTGTGACAAGATTTCACTAGATATAGGCGCAGATAAGATGTTTCCAACCTCACATGATATCGCCGTAAAGTGGCAGGTGTCGCGTTCTGTGCGGTTTGTGAGTAGATGCTTGAAGGAAGGCAACGGATCTGTATTTGCGGATATTATTGGGAGTCGGTAGTCATTACTGAACAGAACTCTGACTGCTCGTTTAACTTCGTCTTTTTTTATAGCATAGGAGGCTATGGTATATCGTCAGACGATTGTTCACTACTGATACAAATAACACCCATAAATATCTACAAAACCTGCGAATGTAAATGGTTTACCTACATTTTTTCTGATATAAGGGGATAAATGAACAGTTTCAGCCTCTTGATGACCACCAAACGTCTGGACTTTTATAGCATAAGGTGGCAAACGAGAAATCGGAGCCTTTTGATGACTACCGACCATGGACGTTCGCATTATTGTTATGCAGATGCGTTGCCCTCCTATTATCCCCACCCAATGGTCACCGGCTGCTTACAACCGCACGAAATGCGACAACGACGCTGTCACTTTGCACCGGTATAATGTGAGCGAGAGGTACTTCTCCGGTCGTGCCACACCAGTTCCGCCAGGCACTACTTGTCGTCCGTACATCCTGCCCTCCAAATGGGCCACCACGTACACATAACTAGAGAGAGTACAGATACGTTGCTCACCTTTCACAGAATCCTCACAACGGGCCATCAGCCGCTACCCACTACAGAGGTACTATCTCAAAATTCTCTCCGTTGGAGTCGGCCCAATTTAACTGGTATTTTCTTCTCCTCTTATTAAAGAAAGAGAGAGAGAGAGAGAGAGTGAGAGAGAAGAAGAAGAGAGAAGGAAAGAAATGTCTACTTTCCACTTTTACCTGACTTATTCATATTTCTACACGTCCTCGCAAACAACATGAGCATTCTTTTCACCATCCAGCCAAAGAAATTACCGACGTTGATTAAGAGATGACGAAGTTCAACTATAATTTTTTTAATAGAATAGGGGGACAAACGAGTAATCGGAGCCTTTTAACGACTACCTACGCCCATGACGCATAATTACTATGCCGATGTTTTGCCTTCTTTTTCCCCGCCCCCAATGGGCCACTGGCTACTCATAAACCGCACGAAACGCGACACTGAAGTTGTCACTTTACGGCGGTATTATGTGAGCGAGAGGTACTTCCCCGGTCGTGCCGGCCCGATTCCATTGCACACGAGGATGTAGTGTCGTGCACTATGCATGGCAAGAGGTAGTGCTATGCTGAATAGAAGGCGGTAGCATCTTCTATTCAGCATAGCACTACCTCTTCCAGATGGTGTTACTGTATCGATGGAAGTGAATTACGTGGGTATTTTTACTCTTATGGTGTAAGATACACTTAAGAACATTTTTTTATTATAGGAGCGCAAACGCCGGTGACCCATTTGGGGGTGGGGTGACGGAGAGCAACGCATCGGCATAATTATGCTGAGGTTCATGAGCGACGGTAGTAGTTGAAAGGCTCCGATTTCTCGTTTGTCTCCCTATATTACAAAAAAATAACGAAGAATCGGAGCCTGTTTATTAAACCTTTATTAATAAGTAAAATGACCCATACTTAAAATAAAACAATATACATGCAATTTCATTGAAGTAGTGAAAGTAAAATAAATAAATTTCTTATAGTTTATTGTGAAGTGACCACAAAGAGATATTCATACAACCAAAGGATAGCCTCTCAATAATAATAATAATATCTGTGGACTTATCGTGCCACGCTAGCCTAGCCCTGTGCTAAGTACCGCAGGCACTTGTGTTACAGGCACTAGACAACGGAAATATGTGTCCGGATCTCAATGTGTCCGGAACGAGGATAAAAGACAAATACTACTAGGACCATGTGATATCCCAGCTTGCGATGTGGTGGTTGCCAAAGCACAGTGAGTACTCCAGTGTCGGAGGCAGGCAGGATGTTGTCTAGCTATAGGTTAAGATGAGATAGTCATGGTGGTATAACATTAAGTTAAGGTCACGATAAGACCGTCGTACTCAGATCATGTGACAAAGGTCCATAAATAAAAACGGAAAGAAAAAAAAATAAAAAAGGATAGCATCTACATAGGCAGATGCTAAGTCTATTTAAGGGTAAAAAGTCTTTTAGCATTGATCCAAAAGCATCTTATCTATACTGATATTATAAAGTGAAAACATTTGATCGTTTTTTTTTGCAATTTTTGACGACTTAGAACCAATGCCATATACACCGCTCGTACCGGTCCAGCAATGAAACCTTACATATAGTGGCACAGTTATAACATATGGTTAACAGAATGACAAACTCATAAACCGCTTACGAAAACGAGCCCGGGTTCGAATCCGTAAGCTGAATGAAAGCTTAGATTCGTAGAGGTAAAATAACGCGACTTTAGAAAGCTCTAATAATAATTAATAAATCATGAACACGGCTTTTTGCTGATTTGTAGCGAAAGTCAGCCCCTCCTCCGGTCCGAGGGAGGGGCGAGGAGGCCGGCTTCCTCTGATAGGCCAAACAATAAACAAGCTCAATTATCGTTACCCACACCACCGCAAAGTAAAACGTGTCTGTCTCGACAAAGGTTGTTCTGTCATAAATTGACTGTTTTGTCATGGTAACGTGTCTACGAGGCCACAATTGTCATTTATAACTTTTGCCTTATTTTCTAACATATCCGATTAAGCCCCAGCCTTAATCGGATATGTTAGAAAATAAGGCAAAACTTATACATAGTAATATTGGCCTCGTAAACACGTTACTATGACAAACTCCTGGTACACAACAAACTATCCTCTAACGAGAATAAATTAAAGGTTAGTAGATGTTTTTACGCTGAAAATGATAAATATACTTAAATCTCAAACGCTTAATACATTGAAGTGGCAACTTGTGGAATAATTAATTTATGTTCACAGAGAGTCTATTTAAATTGTCTAGCCTGTTTGTTTGTGGCAGTGAGTTTTCGCTTTGTACTTGGCTTGAAACACAATCGTGCGCTATTATTACGTGTATCATATAGGGAGCACCGTAATGAGTTAGCGTAGTTACGTCTTTCTCCAAATTATGTTTATAGATCTAATAGTTTGAATCAAATTATTGTATAGTTGATTGAATGTATTGCATTTAATTGAATATATTTTATAATCTGTCCAAAAAGTTTTGGTAGAATAGGGTAGCAAACGTGCAGTCGGAACCTTTTTAGACTACCGAGGCCCATGAACATTCACATAATTAATCGTTGCCCTCTCCTGCCCCTTAGCGGTGGAGTTGCGTAAAATTCTTTTCAAGTTTAAGTTCTGACTTTCTGCGATTTCGTGATCAGTAAGTATTATTTTCGGACCTCAACTTATACTCCAGAGATGCATAAGAGAAGTCCAATACAGCTTCATCTTACTGCTATGTGTGCTCGTCTGACACCGGTTTTAGGGTTGGAGTGTTTGTAACAGCTAATTTAACTATTATTATCATGACCCGAGGGACCGAGACGTCCCTGCTCCCCCGACACTGGCGTCTGGGGCAGCTCGCGCGCGGTAGATAAAGTGGCCTCAGCGCTGACGGGAACGTTTGTCTCATGGAGAGCTCGTGACCCCCCCTTAACCCTTAGACGGGTGTAAGAACTCGTACCCGGAATACCTAACCAATAAGGCGGTACTACCAGTAATAGGTAGGCAAATCGCGAATCGTATTGGAAATCGGTGAGTTCGCTTTTATATAGATTAATAGCGTAAATGTTATTATTATTTATTAATTAACCACAAGCCGTCCTAATAAGATAAATAATAAAAATCTATCTACAATATAAAAATATAATGATCAAGATACGCTTATGAAAATCAAAACCAAAACATGAGGCTGTATAGGATATAGCATACACGATCATGCCATGTCCTGTATAGCATACACGATCATGCCATGTCCTGTATAGCATACACGATCATGCCATGTCCTGTATAGCTTACACGATCATGCCATGTCCTGTATAGCATACACGATCATGCCATGTCCTGTATAGCATACACGATCATGCCATGTCCTGTATAGCATACACGATCATGCCATGTCCTGTTTAGCATACACGATCACGCCATGTCCTGTATAGCATACACGATCATGCCATGTCCTGTATAGGCTCATCTTCACCGTGAGCAATGATCGCAGCGGTTTATGGGTATATTGAAAGAACTCACCGACACCGAGCGTTCCATCGGCCTCTTGTTTGCTGGAGATGACGACATCAGCTCCGTCCATAATGCGGTACCTCAGGGACCTGGTTGTGGCGAAGTTCCATAGCTTGTCCATGATCAGTTGCTGCGCCTGGTCCTCCAGGGCTGTACCGGCTCTCGCAAGTTGCTCCGGTTTCACTGGGACCTCTGCTGCAGCTCCATTGCTGAAATTCAATAAATTACAATATTATACTATATGTATGTCTTTTCAAGTGATAATTTCTATAGCGTATGCGCATTTTCATAGGAACATATGGGATCACGTGTCTGACATTCTAATAGTATTAGCTTCTGTTTATTATAAAAACCACTACGAAGCGTTTATATGCGCTACGCTCGTAGCACAGTTACGCGTCGATAAGGACGTGTACTACGAATTCCACATAATAGCCTTGAGGCTATGTATGATACATTCTAATTAATCGTCTAGCGATCCGCTCCGACTTTGCCCGTGTAGGACAGTAGCCGGGATTGTTAACATAAGCAATTTGACACAAAAAAAACCCCAAGATCAATAAGAAAACCATATGAAAATTCGATAAGTAGGTTTTGACAATATCGATCATTTACTGGCTTTTGAGAACTTTGATTTATGAAGAGATATTCTTTATGGCTGGTTACACAGCTGTCTGTAGGTCAGTCTGCCACCAGTACGGACGGCCCCTGCATTGCTCTGAAGCGATTATTTAGTATGATAAGGTTTTGGACGAGCAGCGGTGCGCTTGTAGCAACATGCAGGCGTGCACGAGTTCTGCTCGAAGCGAGTTACATATCTTAATGTGCATGTTACTGTTACAAGTTATAGTTCGCAATAATAATGAATGGTCCGCAACACTGTTGCAGCACACTATTGCGATGCTTGTTATATGCACAGGGGGACAAACGAAGAGTTGGAGTCTTTAACATCCGCATATGTAAATAAAATGCCTTTGATCGCCTCGTACGCCTCCCCCCTCCCCATGTGCCAGCGGCTACTCACAAACCTCATTGATCGCGACGTAGCTGTTAAATTACGTCGGTATCGCGTGAGTGTCTATGAAACTTGGGCTATAGCATGACGCAGAGGTACCTCCCCGGTCATGTATAAGTGCTGTACAAAACTAATATTTTACTTTCATTTCTCATGTAACAACAACAACAACACATCTTCACGCCAGTTCCTTACGGAGGTAGGCAGTGGGAACGTAATATCTTACATCACGATCCTAGTATACCTGCCTAGCCTCCGCCACATTCATTATTTCTCATATTTTTTTCTTGTAAATCGTTTTTTAGAGATTGAACTCCAAAAGTGAAGCTTGTCTCACCTTTCATCAACGATCATCATGTCATCACTGAGCTGTATGGCAGCGGTCCTCAGCATGCGGTCGACATAGCCCACCAGCTCGACAGCGATGCAGGACGAGGTCTCCCGCGATACGCACTTGTTGCTGAGCCCCCGCTTCAGGGTCTCTTCTGCCGACATCTGGAATTGAAGGGGGAGAAAAAATAAATGGTCTGGTAAGTGTCATTATGAACATCACAATCATCGCCAGCAGCAGAAGGATCTAAAAGCAGGCCATGGCTCAAGGTCACGTCACACTCACTGGTAAGCTGTACGCTACTTTGATTATTTCTTCTGCTGAAGGTGAAACTAATAAAATTGGAAGATAAACTATTAGGACACAATCTTTTTATAGTATACTTTTGACGTCTAACGCTGCTCATAGACATCCGTATATATACAACCAGATCCGTTACCCTCATTTCCTCCTCTCCTCCAATGGACCACCTACTATTCACAAACCGCACGATACGTGACAGCATAGCGTACAATTTACTTAGGTACCATGTTAGACTGACAATACAAGACCTTGGAAATAGATAAATGTATTATCTCGGAAGACGTAAGGTCTCGGCATAAGTAGACTTTTGAATGAAATAGACATGCCAATTCATTAATTGTGCAGAATACAGAAAGGAAATATAAATTTTTAGATGATGTCAGGTACTCATTGTGTAAGTTCGGAAACAAGAGTAGTCGCGTTTGCTTACTCTATTTTACCTCCTTTTTTTTGACGCGGGGAAACGCATTTACGCGCCTTCACTGGCCCTGGGTGGGGTCCAGTGGTGTGTGGGGCTCGCGGCACATGATAGTGTCGAATACCCACTTCAACCTCCGCGCGTGCCATTAGTGCCACCTTTGGTGAGGCGTCCCGGAACAACAAATCATCAGGGCACCTAGATGGCTACTCATCCTGAGGGACCGACGCCTCATCCACAGCAAGGAAAAAAGCAACAAAAAAGCACCTCCTCCTGTTGCTCTTTGACCCTCTCTTCTTATAAGAGGGGGTACCAAGAGCGCTTATTCCTCCTGCTCTTTAGCTCCCTCTTCTTATAAGAGGGGTGCAAAAAACAACTCCTTGGTTCACATGACTTCGCCTGAGTTCACCCCACACTACTAAGCCCTACCGCCACGACAAGGCTTGAACAATGGTGGGGACTTTATCTAGACAAATATCCAAGAATAGAAAAGTAATGTACAACTTTTCAAAAAATTTAGCCCTTAGAGTACGTATCAGTTCTAAATTTGAACCCGTTTATCTGAATAAATATGTAGTTTCTTTTCTTTTGTACGTAATTGTAATAATTTTCAAAATTTTTACACCCGTACTAGAGCGCACAACTGCAAACGGTAACTGATGACAATTTATTGGTCAATGAATACTGATTTAATTAAATTTGACTCACGGTACGGGGACACAAGGTTGCTTATTATATTACCTGCCTCATAAATTGTCGGCCGTTTCACGCGAAAAGTATGTTTTGTTACTTTTAATAAACATGCCGCTGTGCAAAAAGGTTTTTTCTTCTATTAAACTGAATGCAATTGACAGTGAAATTCTATCCTCTGCAAATGACCGAGGATTGAAATCATATGATAGATGATTAAAACTGCTGCCTAGTTCTTCCGTTTCGTTTTTGCCGAGAATTGTGATTATGACGATTATGATTTGAATTGTTCTTTTCTTTTGTCGAGAATTTGAATATTATATGTATTATTAAAATTATTGTTTGGTTTATTTATTTGTTGCCGAGGATTGAGATTATACGAATAATTAATGTTTCTTGGGAATTAAGATTATATTAATGATTAAAATTGTTGCGTGGTTTATTTATTTTTTTTGCCGAAAATCGAGATTATATGAAAGATGAAAATGGTTACGTGCTTCTTCTATTTCTTGAAAAAAAAAAAAGAATGTATTAATGAGTACCATCACCCCGCGATTACACTCGCGTTACTCCGATCCTGGTCCTAGCGTCATGGTTATATATCCTACAGTCTTCCTCGATAAAATGGCTATTCAAGACAAAAATAATGTTCCGATTCTAGTTTCCGCTGCAATGCAGCATGGCACTACCTCATAATAAAAAGTTGAACCCAACCAACCTTACCTCAAATATAAAACATTAAAATTGAATGTCCAAAAATTCGACGAATAAATTAATGTTCCATCCGGAAAATCGTGAATGAGATTTAATTTGCAGCGGAAAATTCCTCTTTGTCGTTAAGCGATTTCCCTTTTGCACCTTCAGTGAATCGTTTCACGCTGACAGCTATTTGTTTTTGTTCTTTTGTCTCCTGTATTTAATAATAATAATGTCTGTGGACTTATCGCACCACGTCTGCCTAGCCCTGTGCTAAGTACCGTTAGGACTTGCGTTACACGTACTAGACAGCAGACAATATATTTTATATTCTAATAAATTTAAGAAATTTTATATCTTTAAGATTTTTATTAGAGAGATACATATAATGCGTATACAAATTTCCATGAACTGGTCGGGATTCAAACGCGCGAACTCTGGCGTAACACGCGTACTAACCGCCACGTTACCTACTGAGCCAGCCGCTCTTCGATGTCAGTCGTGTGTTCGTTTTGTTATTTTCATAGCCCACAACTGGGCATGGGAATTGTATATTTTCGTTTCCCCATAATACATTACATTTCATATTAGTACACTTCTTTTGAACTGCAATAAATTTATCTGAATTTGAAGAATTTTTAAGAGTTACCTATCGCTATGCTGCATTGCACCTGAGTTGGGCTGCCAATGTGTGACGATGCTCACGTGATAAAGAAAGAACGCTGCAAAAACGACTGTCGAATATCATATGGTTTGTCAGTTTTCTGTGTCCCATTGGAGAGGAGAAGTGGAGGAACTTGAGGGTGACAACTATGCGGATGTCTATGAGTATCAGTAGTCCAGTCTCTGGTTACTTGTTTGTTCAATTATACAATGAAAAACGACTCAGTCAGTATAAAGTACAAGGGCAGACGAGTCTTACATTTTTCTATAATATAAGTAACAGCGCTCGGCACTCTCGTGGTTTTATTTAATTTTATTTTTTTATTCCGATCTTATTGGTAATAGCCACATGATTTTGTTAATAGACATTCCTTATAAGAGTAATAATATAATAATAATAATATCTGTGAACTTAACTTAACACACCACGTCAGCCTAGCCCTGCACTAAGTACCGTAAGGACTTGTGTTACAGGTACTAGACAATTTTTTATTATAGAAATACATATAATACATAGATAAACAACCATGACCTAGGCGGGATACGAACCCGCGACTTCTGGCGTAACACGCGGTAACCGCCACGTTACCAACTGAGCCAGCCGGCCGTTATGTATGTAGCTATCATAAACAAGATTTTTTCAAACCTTCAAGCAGTTCCAGAGAATAGCGCGTTCAAATAAACAAAAAAATAGATAGATAATAGATTTAGTATATACTTTTGTATAGATATCAGATTCCTCTATGTGGAAAGAATGTTCAGCTAGGGGTGAGGACCTGGCTTGGAGTGCCCGGACCAGACTAAAGTCTTTTTATTGGGATTTTTGCTTATAAGAGTTCGAACCGAAGTTGGGAAGTGCCTCGGATAACTCATTAAGCCGTCGGCCCTACACCTGATTTTTTATGGTCGTGTTCGCTTGCCGTGCTATCGGAATAGGAGTGAGGGAGTAGAGCGTGCACTTGTGCCTGCGCACACACTTGGCTCTATAATATATTCCGCACAGTTGGCAAGTACTCTATAGAAATAGCCGCCGTGGCCGAAATTCGGCTACGACGACATTATAAATATCAAAAGCCTGATACGATTGTAACCACGGTACGGTTGTATCGATATACAGTTCGTAGAAATTCTAACTGAGCCATGAAACGGTAAGCAATAGTAAACATAAAGTGTATAGCATAGACTTTACCAAGATACTTTTGGCTAATTGGTATGTTTCATATACGTACGATATCTGCTTTGTTTTGTAATTTTGAGTATTTGACTGTGTGATATATTGTATTATATCATATTATATTATATTATATTATTTTATATTATATTATATTATATTATATTATATTATATTATATTATATTATATTATATTATATTATATTATATTATATATAATGACTAACAGGCTGTCCCTGCTTTACACAGATATTTTACTAAATATATAGCTATCATTCACTGATTTGCAAAAATACAAAAATTGAAATTATTAATTTGACATTACACGTTACAATGACAATAAATTCAATTTATGACAGAACAGCGTCTGTCGGGACAGCTGGTCGTCAATCACTTCTGCGGAATGCGATATTTTTTCACACCTTTGATTACCTTATCGAAGTTTTCATACAGCCTGTTCATCAGAAGTAACGTAGGATTCTAATGATAAAATAATGTTCCCAAATCGGTTCAGTAGTTCTGGAGCCTATTCAATGCAAACAAACAAACAGTCAAATGTTTCCTCATGGTATCTGTATAGATACGGTTATATTTACGCATTTTTAATTGTTTATATCATTTGCATCTATAGGGTATGGACCAGTACCTTTTATTTAACACTCATAACTTTTATGGATTATTTTATCTAAAAACGCATAATAATTTTGCTCGTTCCATGGGATAAAGTTACATATCGACACATTACTATAGTATATTATGTGTATACAAGTGGAAGTTCACTCACTCGCTCACTCATCACGAAATATCTGAAACTACATGTGCTCGCTTTTAAAAAAAAATCATTCATCATCTTTTTAGGATTTAGTTGCTCGATAGGATGGGACTCTATGAAATTTGGGGTAGAAACCCCCAAATTTCTTAGTACACGACAACGGATTGGCTCAGTTGGTAACGCGGTTTATACTGTGTATCACACCGACGATGGTTGCGGGTTTGAATCCCGTCCAGAATGTTTATATGTGTATACATTTCTATAATAAAAATTATAATTGTATGATATTTTTATAAATTTATGAAACATTATAAATATTTCCCTCATCAAGTACCTGTAATGTGTTACAGGTCCTTAAAGTATTATTATCCTATAAGTACCTAGTATGGGGGTAGACTAGCGTGGTGTGATGTGTGTGGCTAGGTATAGCCGAATTTCGGCCACGGCGGCCATCTCTAAAATGATTCCTGATAGTAAACTACGCAGACGCTCTACTTATATATTATTATAATGCATATAATTATATTTCATCAATTATAATTCAATGACGTCATGAGCGCTAACACCCAAGGCTTAACTGGAGCGAGCACAAATAAATAAATATATTCATATATTATATATGAGAAAAAGAGGAATGATATACTATAAATCAGATTTCATTGGTATGCTCATATGAGCTCACTGGAGACTACATGACGGAGGTCTGATCAAGGAGAGAGAACTGTTTCCATGTGCTAACCGGGGCACAAGTTCATTCCAACCAGCTTGATACTCTCGCCTCACATAGTTCGCAGTGCAACTTCTATCGTATTTTCACGGGGAACGTGGCGGGGAAAGGTTCGGATTACCTTCAGCTGCATTCCATTATAGGACTTCGCGTTAAAATTCGAACTTCAATCATCGCCAGCTTGGTATTCTACTACTTTTACGGATTTTATCGCGGTTTTTTTAATTATTCATCTAGCCCGACGTTTCAAAAGCATTACAGCAACCATGGTCTTTGTGGACTGAGATAGATGTCCTGATTTGTAAAAAAATGTAACCAATGTTTGAACTCAAGTCTTTAACTATACATGTCAAATTACATAAAATCTAGTCCAGTGGCTTAGTTAGTAGTTAGGCTTTAAATTAGTATGGATTAATTTATTTTTACAAATGAAACAAACAATTAATGAATTTAGCTGATGGGATGTATTACTATCTTAATAAAGGAAATAGACAATACATCAACATGGAAGAAGAAAAAATCTTTCGTATCTACATGAATAAACTTTAAAATAGAAAATTGATTAGAGTCCAAGGATTGAAATGGAAAGCAATTAAAAAGTGGTTCTGTTACTGTTTTCATTAGCCTGCTTAATTATGCGCGTAGTAGTTAATAGTTGAGCGGTAATTGCGCGCGGCAAAAGCCATAGGATAAATGCAGCAACCATGGACGATTTCGATTGCTGGATTTCTCCTTTTTATACACCTCGTATAAGAAGAGGAGATTGAAGAGCAATATGAGGAGGCACTTTTGCGTACGGGGCAAGGGGTGACGATGGGTGCCTCATCTCATTGCACTGTTCCAAAATTGGAGACGTTGTCCTGAGTTGTGGAATGAGTATGAAAGAATTACCGCCTTACAAAGAAAAAAATAAAAGTAATAGATTTACGTAGGTGTAACGCGGGAGATCACCAGTTTTTAGTATTCCTAGGATGTTTGTATAACTTCAAAAGTCGGGGACTCGGGCCACCACCCGCGCCGATCCATTATACGAGGAAAGTCGGCAACTGGAGCGCCGCTGACAATTCTCATAGCGTATGGTCTATCATCTATCACTTAAGGCGAAGTACTTTCAAAGTTTTGAAGTAATATAATAAACAATATGGAATTCCACACGTGGGAGAAATTAAAGTTTATAATAAAAATTAATTGATAGTGAAAATGTAGTTTATGGTGTCCGTATGTCATGATGCGTCTTCCTCTTAACGCGTTTTTATAATATCGGAACCATTGTAGAATAGTTTAATGAAATAATTAAGCTAATAGTATTTGGATTAATGCCATCCTTTTTTATTGAAAATGAACAACAATAGGTTATATCTTCGCCGCGTTCGATGATTTTTATTTTAAAAGAATAGGGGGGCAAACGAGAAATCGAAGCCTTTTTACGGCTACCGCGCCCATGAACATCGACATAAGAGCTATGTCATTGTGTAGCCCTCCTTCACCCAACATAATGGGTCACCGGCTACTTACGAAACGCAGGAAACGCGAGACTGTAGGTATCACTCTACGGCAGAATCAAGCGAGTGGGAGGTACCTCCCCGGTCGCGCCGGACCAATTCCGTTGCATAGAAGGATGTAGTGTCATGCACCATGCATGACACCACCTCCTCCTATGCAGCATGGCACTACCTCTTCCTAGAATTGATTGTTTATGGGGTAGGACTATTTCTCACAGTGGACATCCTATGGCGGCTGATGATAACGATTACTATTTAATTGATATTAATAAAACTGATTACAAAAAACCTAACTGTTAAAAATACATTTTAATGTACCCCTCTTCACTCGCGTTAACGAAATAAATCAACGTCACGTAATACTTTAAAACCCATCAAGCCGTGCGGACGATAGCAAGAAACATAGAAAATCTATATACATACAAACATTTAAGACATAAGTAGTGTCATGCTGCATTGCGTCTTTGCGGAATTGGGTCGGCACGACCAGAGAAGTACCCGTCGCTCACTTAATACCGCCGTAAAGTGTCACGTTTCGTGCGGTTTGGGAGTAGCCGCTCCTTGAGGGAGGGCAGGAGGGCAACGCAATGGCATAGTAATTATGTAGATGCGCATGGGCGTAAAAAGGCTCCGGTTTTTCGTTTACTACCTACCTATTCTATAAAAAACATACATACGCTCGTAAACATTACCTCATCCTGTCGTAGTTGGGCAAGATAGCGTCGCACCTTAACACCCATTCATTGAGTGTCGACAATGGACGCACAATGACAAACTATGCGACCGGCTGCCGAGGAAAGTTGTCACAAGAACAAGCTATTATCATATTGTACAGCGGAACTGGAGGAAAGTGATTCTGCACACAAATACTTTCATCGAGAACTGAATATAATTAGAAATAGAAATAGAAATGAACTTTATACGAAGATTTGGAGAGCATGGATACACATTTTCTGGGGTTCCATAGCCAAATGGAAAGTAACGGAACTCTATAGTTTTGTCATATCCGTCTGTTCGTCTGTTTGTCACAGAGGTTATAGGAACTGAATGTTTGAAATTTGGCAGGTGTATTTTATGAAGCTAGTCTATAGTCATATGATTTTGGAAAATCATATGACTATAGACTCTATGCATGTAACTGAGGGATGTAATTTTTTTTCGAGATGCCAAAGACGTTTGCCATTAAACAGTTCTTTCGAATTCGTATGGAGGTTTTTAGAAATGATTTTTGATTGTGCTAACACTTAGAGAGATATTCGCTGCTAAAGTGGTAAAAAATATGTCTCCCGTCAAACATTTAAACCACCGAGAGAAATAATAACATTAGAAATATATAGAATTTAAGAAATACTTCCAACGCAAATTGGTTTGAAAAAAAAAACAATATCGTAATTTCAGAGATGTGTGTTTTTTTTTATTTACTGCTACGGAACCCTTTAAAGGCAAGTCCGACTCGATCTTTGCCCATTTTTTAATTAATAACAGATAACATAGCGCAAAAGTAAATGAAACACTACCATAACAATAATGCTGAGGGTTCATTTTAACCACAGGGACAGACGAGGCTTAAAAAATAAATCCATTCAGTTAATTGAGTACGGTTTGCCTTTATACTAAGAACACTAACTATGTACTATACATGTTGACCCCCAGTTATGATCCTCTATCTTCTCCGTGAGCCATTCATTCGAGTCACTTTAGCTCGCGTACGGTAGTAATGAGATACCGCGCGCGAGCCGCCCTCGAAGTCGGCGTCGGGGGATAGGGGACCCCGCGGTGTCTGTGGCCACGATAGTATTTGTCAAATGAACTATTATAAAAAAAGTGGATTTATCAAACCACATTAGCCTTGTCCTGTGATAAAAAAAAAAATAGCATAACGGGGCGAACAAGAAATCGGAGCCCTTTGATTACTACCGACTCCCATTGACATTTGCTTGACTGTTACGCAGATACGTTGCCTTCTCATCATACCACCTCCCCCATTGGGCCACCGGCTACTCACAAACCGCACGAAACGCGACAGCGCCGCTGTCACTTTAGGCCAGTATCAAGTAAGCGAGAGATACTTCCCTGGTCGTGCCACACACAACATTTTTACTATAGAAATACATGTTAACATAGATGATCATTCATGACCTAGACTGGATTCGAACCTGCGACCTCTAACGAGTCTGGTGTCTGGTGTCGAGAATTTGAGTAGCAGAAATGCCCTTTTTAACACTTGAAGAAATAAATAAACTTATATACTTTTTCCACAAATAATTTATTTTTCACTTTACATTTACTACCGGTTTCGACTTATCATCATCAGGTAAGAAACCTTTTTTTTATAGTATGAGGGGACAAACGAACAATCGGGACCTTTCAATGACTACCGACTCCCATGAACATCAGCATAATTATGCCGATGCGTTGCCCTCCTTTTCACCTCCCCCGCCTCCAATGGGCCACCTCTCACGGCTCACGAACAGCATGAAACGCGACACCGTAGGTGCTACTTTACGGCGGTATCAAGTGAGCGAGAGGTGCATCCCAGTTCCAATTTCGTTGCATAGGAGAATGTAGTATCATGCACAACGCATGGCACTACCACCCCCTATGCAGCATAGCATACCTCTTACAAAGATGCATCTTAACTATATATATGCGTTGCCATGCCAACATCCCATATGAACATTCGCAAGTCAACCGCCATAGACACCACGTCGGAGTGAGCAAGAGGTACCTTCTGGGTCATATCAGTCCGATTCATAATTAACGGGGCGAACTTTCACATTTGGCGGTAAATTGATATTCCCAAATGCATCTTTATCCCCTCCATGTACCATATGGATCACCAGTTACGCACAAACTACACGAAACGCGGCATGTCACATATGCCCGATCAAGCCCAATTCGGCAGCAATGCAGCATGGCACTACCTCTCACTCAAACCTAAAGTCAACACACACTAACTAGATACGTGTACGAGTGCACACATGGGAATACACGAGAGAAATGTCACCATGATTTCCCTTGCGTCAATAAAGGGCTTAATTGAAAGGGTTTCTCAATGTGACCGCAACATGGGCTGGAGTGTAGCTGTAATAAATTCGATATCTTCAATAAAGTACGAATATTTCATTAATTAATTAATTCATTCATTCATTGAAAGTAATCCAAGAACCAATACACATAGCAATTATCCGTTGAAGAGGAGGTGAGACAGAGTGTGTTTCTCGGGTGAGTAGACTTTTTGTGGTGAGTGACTTGCCTTTCAACAACATACCGACACGCTACATGAACATCAGCATAATTACTATGCCGGTGCGTTGCACACCACTTCACATTCCCGCCAATGGGCCACCGTGGCTACTAACAGATCGCGCGGTCCGCGACACTGAAGATTTCGCGGTCGTGCCGGCCCAATTCAGCTGCAATGCAGCATGGCACTGCCTCTTATATCACATAAATTATAATATACTGAGCAACCTGAATATAACGAACTACAGTAATGTACCGACTCCCTACATTTAACCCCCTTGAATTGTCCATAAAGATTAATGTGTTTTTGACGAACAACCGCTTTGTAAAGAATCTTAAACTATAAAAAAGCCTCCAAACTCTAAAAAAAAAAAAACGATTTATTTCCTTAAAATAAAACTATTTTTACGGATCTTACATATGGATGACCATGACCAAGACCATGGTTGCTGTAAAGCTTCTGAAACGTCGGGCTACATAAATAATTTAACAAACCGCGATAAAATCCGAAAAAGTAGTTTTATTGTAAAGACTAACATTCGCGTAAATAGGAGGCGGTAGTGTCATGCATATTACTATACAACGGATTTGGGTCGGCACGACCTGGGAGAGGTACCTCCCAGGTCGTGCCGGCCTTATTATGTGAGTGAGAGGTATCTCGCGCACATAATAACGCCGCAAAGTGACATCTTCAGTGTCACGTTTCGTGCGGTTAATCAGTGGCCGGTAGCCCATTGCGGGGTAGGAGAAGGTGGGCAACGCATTGTACCTCTCGTTAACATGACACAGCCTACCAGTGCTGCTACGCTATCACGCTTCGTGCGGTTTATGAGTAGCCAGTGACCCATGGGGTGGACGGGGACATGATGAATGCAGATAGGGATTCTACCGCTTACTGTTTACCCCGAGTAGTTTGTATGAGAGCCTCCCATACGCAATTAATTAATCATCACATGAAGTGTGAAACTCATTGAGAAACCCGGTACCAAAATTACCCACGAGACCAGACATAACAACTCAAGCAACATTCCTAATTAAGCAATTAATTAATCAATATGTCGCCGAAAATTTATAGCCTAATTAAATTAATTAATTAAGTGGTGCACAACTCAGCTGTTGCTGAGATGTACCGCGATGCACGCTTGCATTCACAAGTTTCTGTTACAGTAAATCCAATTACAGTTAACGCTCGTGTACACACCGACGTCTGAGAAACACTAAGAACGGATGAAGTAAAGAAGAGCTTAAAATAAAACTTCATAGGCACTTAGCAAATATGCAGAGGAATATGTGTACGCTTTAGAGGAGCTTCTGCGAATGTCTGTAGTTTTTTTTTTGTTGGCGCGTGCGAACGCATTTGCGCGCCATCGCCGGCCCTAGGTGGGGGTGCTGACTACCAACGAAAACCACCGCGAGTGCCTTCAGTGCGGCATCTGGCGAGGTACCGCGGTAAGGTTAACGGGAAATCATCAAAACACTTTGACGGCTAGTCAGTCCCTGACGGACTCATGGCTCCTCTGCAGAAGGGTTGCCCCTCACCACAGTACAACCCCACCAAATTTGGGGGTAGTGCAATGGGTTCAGGTTCCTAATCTCGCCCCTTGCCCCGCGCGCAAAAGCACCTCCTCCTCCTGCTCTTTAGTCCCAGCACAGAGCGCAGCCTCGTCGGTTCATTTATCCTAGCCCAAGTTGTCATTCACCGCAGACTACAGAGTCTCACCGTCACCATAAGGCTTGAACCATGGTGAGCCTTGTCTCGTTCCCTCCAATGAGCCACCTGCTACACACACACCGCTCGAAACGATAGCTCACTTTACGGTGATATCATGTGAGCGCGACGTATGTCCCCAGACGTGCCGGCCCAATTCCGCTGCAATGCAGCGCGACACTACCTCTTACTAAATTGTGTGGTGTGCATAATAAAACTTTGCAGCTGTGTGTCGGACGATAAGCATCTAATGCTGAACAGTGACATTTAATTATATACCTGCAACATATCTTTTAGTAATTCAACGCATACGATAGATAATAATAACTGTCAGTATCAGCACCGACAGGCCACTTGAGTTTACTCCTTAACAACCTACATAAATCTCAAATTAAACGTGCAAAAGAGACGCAATAGACGTAGGCACAGTAAAATGTAAAGCATAACCCTGAACCTAAAATTATTACTCCACATTTCTTCATACCGCGTAACTTTATTTCGGACCTGACCTGCTCAAGGGAAGGTAAGCGCCATACAAGTTCATCAGTTTGCCCGTCTGGAGATGGGAATGGTTCTGGGAACGAAAGAAGAACTACCCTCGTTTCTTCTGCAGATAGGAGAGATGCATTCATATATAAGAGTGTATACACTTGAAAGCTAATTTGCCTGTTATTATCATCATGGCCGCCGCGAGTCTTTAATGTCATTTATTTAGTAGTGAACTACTTCTCCTGACGTCCGAATATGGTTCCGTGTAACCTTATACAGTAAATACGTTTCTTACAATTTCTGTATGTATAATCATAATGTACATTTTAATGTCCCCTTGACAAAGTATACATCATTGTTTTCTTGACGACTCATAAATTCCGTGTCTACGAACACCATCGCTAGTTTTATGACTTAATTTCGCCGTCAAATCGCCAACCCCCATAAACCTGGTGAGGTGACACCGTAAAACATAATTAAGCCAACAAAAATGATAGTACAACTCCGTGTTATTCCGGTTAAATCCTGGCGCGAATCCGCCATCTTGATTATGCGAACTGCTGGAGTATAATGCTCAATTGCTTTCTTTTTATCATTTCGTTCCATTTTCCGCCATTTTTGTTTATTCGAATTGCTTTGGTTATTCAATTATATTAAATGACTTCTTTGAGACCAAATTTTACCTTCCAGGAAATTCAATTTTATAAGTTAAATTTAAATGGTAATTTTCCGTTAGAAATTTAAAAGGGTTTTAAATAAAAATGTACTTCTACAGATATATTATAAAACGGATTCCCCAAAAGTTGTATGTATGTGATCGATATTTTCAATTACGAATTTAACAATTTATTTACGGGCAAATTGGGGCGGCGAACTCCTATGAAAATAGCTGTAACGGGAATATATTATAAGTTTTGTTTTAAGGAATTGGATTACTGTTTACAATTTAAAGTTGTTTGTGTGATGCCTATTATTATCATCAGCCTGACGATAATACCTATAAATTTTATTTAATTAATTATTGTATAGTGTATAGTGATAACATGAAACCAGGATCACAATTCAGGTCACTGTCACAGCAAAGGTAATATTGGTAGAAACGTTATACGATCGTTTGATTACAATAAAACAACTTCTATGGATTTTATCGCGGTTTACTTAAGTGGCCCGACGTTTTAGAAGCTTTACAGCAGCCATGGTCACGGATGGAATCTTTTTTAATAACATTCGCGCAAACTTAAGAATTAACTAGATCGTTTGAGTTGAAAAAAATCGATGTCTTAAGTGCAGCATGGTACTACCTCTTCCTAAATTATCACTATTACGTCGAAACTTTAAGTGGTAACTTATTTAGTGTAATAAACATCTTTACTAATGTAATAAGGCTGAAGAAATGTTTGTTTGTTTGAACGCTCTAGTCTCTAGAACTACAAGTTGGCAATCAAATATATTTTTGAGTATTACAGCTTACAGCACCTATGGACAACTATGACGTTAGGATTAAATGTACGGAGATACGTGGGTGAAACCACGGGACAGGAACTAGTAGCTTATTGGTTAGTGTATAATTTAGTTGGTATTGTGTAATGCCTTACAGGCACACAATTGGATTACATCCAATAACTACTGATAAAAAGATGGACACACAAATTTATTTTACTGCAGCGCAGAATTAACCGAGTCAAATGCACATGAAATATTAAAACTCTTCTTCAGAAGTTTTCTTGCTCGAGCCGCTATTCGGAACCGAATTCAAGTAGATTTACCAAGAACGCAATCACTGATCTTATGAGCTGAAGGGATATTATTATTATACAATTGTATGAATAGCGAAGAATAGAAGAGAGCAGCGAAGAAGAATGAGGATCAGTTATTATTAAAACTAGTGATTCGCTCCGGTTTTGACCGCGAATAGCATATAAACTAAACACTAAAATCTTCTCCGGGAATCGCCCTATCCATGAGTGCAAACCGCATGAGAACTCGCTTGTTAGATTTTGGGAAAATGTACCACAAACAGACAGCATTTGGTTGCTTCTGTTTTATAAAATATATAGATAATAACTACATATTTTTTATAATATTTAGATATCATAATTTGTATACTTAAATAATTGTTTATTCTTAGATGTGCAATACAAAACACAGATGCGCATTGATTTATATAATTTGAGTAAGCTTGGAAGTAGAAAAGTAAGTATGAATGGCTATATTTTTTGGATTTTTAATTCGCTGCGATAGTTTACAGTTAATGTAGAATAATACGGCCCTACTGTTCGCCTAGTGACAACTCGTTGCATATGTAAAAACGTCACTGTGCGGCTATGTTTATTACGCTTTACAATTTATCATAATCCTTTTTAATTTATATTGTATATTATGAGAAATGTACTAAAAATGTACCATTACATTTTAATAGGTCAGTAAAATCTACACAACACGTAATCTGTGGACTTGTCACGGCACGTCAGCATAGTCGTGTGCCAGGCACCATAAGGACTTGTGTTACAGGTACTTGACAACGGAAATACATTTATGATATAAATATCCATGTCCTAGGCGGGATTCGAACCCGCGACCTCTGGTTTAATACGCGGACCAACCGCCACGTTATCAACTGAGGCAGCCGGTCGTCATATATATATATTAAGTGCCACATACATTATTTAATAATATTATACTAGCAGACCTGGCAAACGTCGCTTTGCCGGGTTGTGTGAACAACCCCTATCACTTAGGAGCATGAAAATTAGATAGTAGCCGACTCATAACCCTATTACTGAATATGCAGACGAAGTTTGTCAAAATCAGTAAAGCAGGTGTGGAACAGTACGGTCACTAATATTGTGAAGAGTACATGAGAATTTTATTTACAGGACCAGCTGCGCCCCGTGGTTTCGCTCGTACCGAGATCACCTAGGATTATGTAAAGTAGGTAGCAGCCGACTCTCAGACCTATTACCGAATATGCAGATGAAAATTGTAACAATTATGTTTTGAAAGTTAGATATTTTATAAAAAAGCATATCTGTCATCTTGGACTGTAAGGCTTAATGTTCTCTGTGTTGAAGAAATCCTTTTCTCTTTTTCTCTTCGGCGTGGCTTGGACGACGGATTGATTTAACGCTGACGCTGTCTGCCTTCAGCAAGTCTTAGTGAAATAGTTTTATCTTTTCCGCCGTGAACTAAATGTAAAATAATTAAAGAAAAATTATATTTCATGAAAAGGGAGATATACTCCTTTTAACCTTTATTTTCC
>JAFELO010000414.1:221789-233773 GCA_017140195.1 Eumaeus atala | reverse complement strand
TTACAGTCTCTTAACCCTCACAAGTCCTTTTATTTTAACATAAACTATCACAAATTCGAAAAAACCAGTAAAGTCGTTTCGGAGAGATATTAATAACATTTCATGGTATTGCATCTATCATTGTCACCTCTGTGGTGTAACGGTGCAGGCGTTTTTCAGATTATTTGGAGCATGGATTACATTGTCCTGGATTGGAATGTACCCGAAGTGACCATGGTCTTGCCACCTATGACATCATGGGCCTCAGTACCTTGGTTAGCCGTGGGTGTGCCGGTATATCTACTGGACTTACGAGTTGTGGATGTACTAGCACACCTCTGCCTACCTCTTCGGGGATAATAGGCGTGAAAGTACTCTACTTTTTTTACTTTATTTCATGGTATTAAAAAAATCTAGTTTATTTGACAATTCAGTCCCTCGTAAGTTAATTGGGATATTGGGAGCTTGTGGTACCTTAGCAATCTTTAATATAAAACTTACCGCGCTGGCATCGTCTGAACGCACTATTCCGAATAGCAAAATCGATAAAAGGAATGCGCAATTCATGATTTCGTCCGTCACCTCACTACACGTACACAGAATAAAAAGAAGACCGATAACACCGATGCACACAGCAAATGCAGGTATGCAACGCATGCCACCGTTATATATGAACACGCTTCAATGCACATGCGGTGGGGACTCGAACCCCTACTGGACCTAGTTTCTCATTCCTTCAAACGCATGCACTACGCACACCTTTTGAATGTGAATCTTATAATATTGTAAACAACTTCGATGTATAAATTAAAATTATTACGCATAGTGTACACAAAAGTGGTAATCAAAATAGTTAATACATTTGTTGTAGGTTTTATTTTGTACTAGCATCAACCCGCGGTTTTACTTGCGTAACTCCAGTCCTATGAGTCGTAGCGTCATGGCATATAGCCTGTAGCCTTCCTCAATATCTGGACTATTCAACACATATATAATTTTTCAATTCGGGCCAGCTAATTCCCTGAGATTATCGCATTCAAACAAACAGACAAACTTCAGCTTTACACTATTAGTATAGATTTACTACCTTTGGATAAGTGCCCTTCACTGTTAATCTGATTGTTAGTGATCTGTCAATGATTTTTTATAACTATTGATCGCCCAGAGATAGATGTTCGACATTTGTTATAAAAGAACCAATCGATTTCAAATGCAGTGTGACTGCATTGCAGATTAATGTAGACACCTAAATAAAAACGAGATGACATTGTCACTTGCGTGTATTACACGAGTTTGAACATTAATTAGTATAAGTATAAGTAATTATATTAATTAATATAAACAAATATAATGTATATTGTAAAAAAATATTAGCTATTTTTCACCTTTTCCATATATCTAATATTCAAGTGTACCAAATATAAGAATCCGTCGTTCGCGCATTTCTTTGTAAAAGGGACGGGATCTTCTCGTATTAATATATATGTAGTCATTATTATTATTATTATGTACAAAATGTCTGTATGTGGTTTTAAATATTTTTTTATTTAAATAGATTGACATTAAAACTATTTTCAACCAACATGTAGCGTCGAGGTAAAAATGACACACGTGTTAATAACACACAGGTCAAACAATTTTAAAATTGACTTAAATTTAATTATGTTCTTTGAGTAATTTTTTTTTTAATTAAATACACATCACTGGTGTAAAAAGGAATTAATTTTTGCTATTTTTCCATAGTAATTTATTTACCGTTGAATTTTTTTGTATCATATTAAAAGTGAACAGCTTTGAATGAGTGACGACGCCCATAAACAACAGCATAATTACTCCCTTATTTCGTCCTCCCCTAAAATGGCCACCGGCTACTCATTAACCACACGAAACGCTACTTTACGGCGGTATCATGTAAGCGAGAGGTACCTCCCCGGTCGTGCCGGTCCATTTCGGCTGCAATGCAGCATGGCACTACCTCTTACTAAAATGCATTCAATCATGAGAATCCGGTCGCGTCTCGAATAACGATGCCACAGGTCACCTGATACCAGGTGTATTTAGAGCACATTTTCACCTTCTGTTGGTAATAATTTCTACTTACATTATAGTAGTAAAAGATAGTGCCATGCTGCATTGCATCAAAATTGAGCCATTTGAGGTGAGGTGGAACGGAGCAAAATACATTTACGTATCTCTTTATTCGGGGGTTAAAAAGAGGTTTGGGGAGATTAACGTTTATGCGTTTTGCTATTTTGAAATTTTAGGGCTGCTGATTTGCCACTAGCATGACCCCCCGGTTTCACCCGCGTAACTCCGATCGTGTGACATAACGTCATGGTATATATATAGCATTTAGCCTTCCTCTATGAATTGACTATTCGGCACAACAATAATTTTTCAATTCAGGCCATTAATTTCAGAGATTAAGCACGTTCAGACAAACAAACAAACTCTTCATCTTTATTTTATTAGAATAGACAGTGCTGCATGTTTGCTGTTTTTAAATCTTAGTGCTGCATGTTTGCTGTTTTTAAATCTTACTGCTGCATGTTTGCTATTTTTTTTTATTTTAGATCTGCAAATTTGCTATTTAAAAATTTTAGGGCTCCATATTTGCCGTTTTAAAGTTCTCACCGGAACACCATCAGATTCCGGACGTGATAACGATGGGATCCAACAGGGAGCCACTAATAACAAAAAATTGAAAATCAGTCCAAAGTAATTGGCGACGTAATCGCCTTAAATCTTCCTTTTTTTAAGTAAGTTAGTAACAAAATAAGAAGGTATTGCAAAAATGTCTGGATTAATTACACCCGGGATCTGCCCGGGTGAACTCAACACTGACAAGTGAATCCGGTTCAAAGACGCTAGAAAATTACACCTCGTTTAATAAGCAAGCACTATTTCTGTGAATTTTTTTGCATATTTTTTAGGAAGAGGTAGTGCCATGCAGCATGGGAGGATGTAGTGCCATGTATATTGGACACTACATCCTCCTGTGCAACGGAATTGGGCCGGCACGAACGGGGAAGTACCTTTCGCGCACATAATACCGCCGTAAAGTAACATCTTCATTGTCGCGTTTCGTGCGATTCGTGAGCAGCCCGTGGCCCATGGGGAGGGGGGGGGGGCGGTTCGAAAGAAGGGAAAAGTATCGTCATAGTAATTATGTGATCGGTAATCGTAAAAAGCCTCCGATTGCTCTTTTGCCCCCTATTCTATAAAAAAAACTGTAAAATATTCTCACTTCACTGCCTTACCATTGCATAATATTACCCACGCGGCCCCGTCCACGTGAACTTTCTCATTAACAAAAATAATGTCTTCCTCGCCGTACTTCGGCCACGGCGGCCATCTCTATAGAAACAATATGCCACAAGTCCACTCCCTGTTCCCTTATTCTCCTATTCCGATGGGGCGGCAGTCAGACACGATCTGTGAGGAATCAGGCTCCGGACCTGTCTTAGAAATTGAAAAATTTCAATAACACTTTGGCCCTACCCGGGACTCGAACCCTACCGCTCACGATGCTTGGACATGCTTAGCACTGGACACTTGCTCAATGCAGTATAATTATAGAGAAAATCTCTTCTATTTTCAAATCTATGTTATTTCTTAATAATGTAGCTTTCTGTTAGTGAAGAAATGATAAGAATCCTGTACTGCAGTTTTGCATCCTATTTATTTATCTATTTAACGCTTTATGTAGACAAAACATTTTTTTAAACGCTGAAACAATTTTTGGCTGGTAAAAAGGTACAGCTTATTCCATATAGGAATCTCTTCTACAGACCTATTATTGAATAAATTAAAAAAACTGCGGCCATTTTTGGGTGTACACACAAGTGACAAATGACAAGAAATCGACAAACAATATTTAGCGTACATGTAATATCTGCACATACAATACATGTAATTGAATTTACTCGTATTCAAGTGTAAATATATACCTATTATATAATATATACAAAAAAATATATAAATAGATAGATACACCACAAATAAATATACAGTAACGAATGATAATTAACAATCACATATAATTAAGATTGAGAAAATGCTCTATACTCTCTTTTTAAAAACCTTGAGTTTATTACAATCACGAATCTCAGGAGGCAATCCCAAAGTTTGGCGGAAAGAACAGTGAAGGAATAAGAAAAGAAGTCAGTTTGATACAGATGAACAAAATGTAAGAAATCTTTCCTTTTTGTAGTGTTACAAGCAATTCGCCGTGTCTGTGCCCATGAATAAACTTATATCATGAAAACCGCGGAAAAATCAGTTCAGTAGATTTCGAGAAAATCGATTACATACAGGCAGATATCTCATCTGGTGTTTTAGTATATTCATAATCTCAATTTCATCATCAGAAATTTATTCTAATTCAAACGAATTTCCTCCCCAGAGGGAGGAGAACACTAGGCAAGGGGCGGTCAATGAATAACAGTATGTTTATAGTAGAGTCGAGGGGGGTAGGACAAACGAGCATTCGGAGCGTTTCGACCTCTACCGAATCTATAGACGTCCACATAATCGCTATGCCAATACATTGCTTTCCTTTCCCCCACCGCTCCAATGGGCCACCAGCTACTCACAGACCGCGATAGCATATCCACTCACTATAAGGCGCCGGTATTATATGAGCTAGAGATACCTCCCCGGTCGTGCCGGCCCTGTTCACCTGCAATGCATCATGGCCCTACTTCCTCCTGTACTCGGCAAAAAGTTGTATTTTCAATTTCGTCGGTGTCGACACATGTAGCTTTGTACCTGGGCTTTTGTGAACAAGGAGTTACTCGAATCATACAACGGGCTGCCAGACGCCACAATGACACCGAAAATCGGCCACAATCCCTAAAAACAGATTATTTATAATCGTTCATTTCAGTCACTCTTAAGATACGAAATTATAAAAATCATTCGAACATAGAACATTCTATAATACATAATTCAGTAACGCACATAACATCGGGTGAAAACTATACAAAAAAAAAATTACTTTCGAATCGTCTCCGCGATCTTACAAATGTGGAAAGTAACGCGGCAGCCGGTCACGCGAAGTGAGCAAAGTATGCAATTAACACGTGTTATGTATACAGTGCGGCGCGATACTCGATTGATGTGACAAAAACGATCGTATAGAGACGAGGCCAGACGCAGCTGGACGCTGCGATTTAGCAGCTAGTCGCAAAATTGGAGAAAAAAAAACTGAAGTGGAAATGGGCACTGAGCGAGGTTTACGTATAATGTAGGCAGCTGCAGCTTCATGGCAGGCATGGTATGGATATACCACCAGGAGGTGGTACTTTTGCACATGGGCGAGGGACGAGGATGGGACTCACACCATTGCACTGCCCAAAGTCGGTGATGTTGTCCTGTAGTGCGGGGCAACCCCATCTGTGGAGGCTGACTAACCGTGATGATCGTTGTTCCGGGGAAACTCACCAAGGGCGGCACTGATGGCACTCGCGGTGGTTTTTGTACCCACAAAAAAAATTCAGCACTATCATGTGCCGCGAGTCCCACACTACTAGAACCCACCCAGGGCCGGTGAAGGCGCGTTAATGCGTTTCCCCGCGTCAAAAGAAAAACTATGTTCATCTAAGGAATTGTGGAGTACGAATTGATTCTTGAGGAATCATGAGGGGCTTGATAGGGTATGTCTCTCAGAGATTGATTTCTTTTCTTATAGGAAGAGGGGGCAGAAGAACAAGAGGAGGAGGCGCTTTTGCGCATGGGCTCCTCTTGTTCTTCATCGTCGCCCCTTGCCCCATGGCATGATGGATACCGCACACTATTGCACTGTCCCAAAGTTGGCGAGGTGGTCTAATGGTGCGGGACAACCAACACCCGGGAGGTGGTGTCAGTCCCTGAGGAAACAGAGTAGCCAACGAGGTGCCCTGATAATTTGTAGTTCCGGGGCACCTCACCAATGGCGGGACTGATAGCACTCGCGATGGTGGTGTCGGCGCGTAAATGGGTGCCCGTATCAAAAAGAAAGGTATTCTCAATGCAATTTCATTATTGAAATAGGACTTAGGCCTTTGTATTTGCCTTGTATTAACAATAGGTGGTAGTGTCATGCTGCGCTGAAGCCAAATAAGGCCAGCATGAACGGGGAGATACCTTAGATATTGCCAAATTAAAATATATGTTCATGCTTATTGGGAGAGATCTGCTGCAAAACCATTAACATTGGTGTCAATGAGTGCCGAGTGATGTAAAAAGAAATCTTGATTCCCTGCTGAGGCCTGCGAATAAATTATATGCAAAAAGTTATATATGACATGAATATCGGTCCGTCTTAATATATCATCAAGATTGCATCTTGAAACTTATCGAAGGATCTGCATGAAATTTGTCAACTATATCTATAGTTTATATTCTGTAACAACATAAAGCTTACTACTATAAAGCTTATTTGAAAAGTATTTTTCTTTGAATGGATGCGTGTGAAACCACATGAGGCAGCTGTTATTGAATAATAACTAAGATATATTGATTGAATAAGGAAAATTAATAAATACTTGTGACGTAAAGCTGGAGTTGTGTGAACACACTCATCTCTGGAACTACTGGCCAGAATTCCAAAAAATATTTCTTTGTTGAATAGTCAATTTGTTGAGGAAGGCTGTAGGCTATATAACATGACGTCACGAGTAACAACACCAGAGTAAGGCACAGGGTGATGTTAGTTACTTGTACAATTAATGTCCATCCTTTGTCAATATAATTATACCAACAAGGGTTTAATTAAAGTATAATACCAAGCCCACATTATTACTAAATTCAATATTGATCAATTATATTTCCACACAGTTAGGTTAATAATATCAGGTTCCGGTACCCAGCTAACTAAATACAATTAATTATATCCAGTAGTCACTCAATTTATATCCTGAAGTGTAGTGGAGATTGAAAAGATTTATACTACCTAAGTTGATAAGTGCCCACTGAAGGGGAGGACGTAAGGAGGGCAATGCATCTTCAAGACGATAATGCGGATGTCTATTGGCATCGGTAGTTGGTCGAGATTTTAATGCACCTGAATTGGGCCGGCACGACCGGGGACGTTATTTCGTGCGGTTCCTAGATGTCAATAGGCGTCGGTCGTCACTAAATAACTCCGAATGCTCGTTCGTCGACCTATACTATCACTTCTGGACATATGGCTCTTTTAATGAACGACCAATCTCCGGGTACTCGCATCTATCCCGGACCGGCTACTGTACCGAGATCGTCTTCCCATCTGGTGAACGGTCGATCAACACTTCGCTTCCCTTAACGCAGCCTCCACTCCAGAACCCATGGCCCATCTGCCTTCGGATCTTCTGAGTGTGTGACCAGCTCATTGCCACTTCATGGAGCTTATCCGTAACGATATATCGGATACTTTATTTTCAGTACTTTTTAGTTCTCTGCCTTGTGACTTCGTTACCAATTTCGTCGGATAGAGTAATACCCAACATATCACGTTTGCCCGTTGAGCTACTGAAAACTTGCGTACCAGTCCAAAATTAAGAGGCCATGTTTCGCCCCCGTAGGTCATCACGACGCATTGATCGAAGGCTTTTGTCTTCAAGCTCTGCGGGCCTATACTATGAAATAATTAATAATACAGAGTACCCAACTATCTTGATAATGTTAAAGTTATATCCTCTGCTTAAATTGAAGTCTACTGGGGAGGAGGAATGGAGGGCAGCGTCCAATTGACGGTAGAGGCAACGACTGCTCCTTCGCCCCTATACTATAAGAAACGCTTTACTATTCCGCTTCATTGTTCGGTAACAATTTTGCGCGATTTCGCTGTTACAATTTTTTCATACCCTCCGCTTTAATCGTTTTCAAAGGATTATACTTAAAAACCGGCTAGCCGGACACGCGCACTAAGGGTACACCCTATCATAATCTATAAAAATCCGTTTTTTTAGGAGCCCCTTTAAATAATCAATTTATTCTACAAAGTATTTGTTGTTATAGACACAATAGAAATACATAATCGGTGAAAACTTCAACTGTCTATTACAGTTTACGACAGACAGACGCACACACAGGAGTCTTATTAACAGGTCATTACACTTTGGGTACGGAAAGGTATAAAACGCTAAAGCAAAGAAACGCAGTAACTCGACAGACAAGGCGTTACCCTTATTTTATCGTGTTCGAAGTGAATAAAAGTATTGCGATGTAGTTTTAATTATTGCTCCTCAATTGTTAGAGCATGTTATTAAATAGAAAAAACAATATGCGCTTGTGTTGTATTACGTAAGGTCATTATAATTATTAGCACTGTATACTAGCTATGTCCCACGGTTTTACCCGCGCTATATGTACCAGTGAACCATTTATTATTTTTTAGGTATTAATAGCTGGTTTATGTTATTTCCAGATACTGTGTATCCGGAGATTCGGGGAAATTCAAACTAGATCAGTTCAGGAGTTTTTGTGAAAGATTAAAAAATGTGCATAAAAACTTGCGCATATATGTTATTTACACTGATAATCTAACTGTTAATTATAACACAAGTAACGCCTATTTTTGTTGGGCTCATAAACATTCCCCACTATCGGCCCTTATCGGTCCACTGCTGGACATAGGCCTCTTCCAGTGAACGCCAATACGACCGATCTCCTGCTACTCGCATCCATGCCGGACCAGCTGCTGCAAGCAGATCGTCTTCCCACCTGGTGAACGGTCGACCAACACTTCTCTTTCCTAAACGCGGCCTCCACTCCAGTACCTCACTGGCCCATCTGCCATCTGATCTTCTGAGTGTGTGACCTCCCCATTGCCACTTCGCTATGAACATTAATTTACAAAAACACAATATGGAATAGAGTAGAATAATATACTCGATTACATACTGAACGCTCATTCTAAAGGAATCGTAAATATACGTACACATATTTTTTCTAAAGACAATCTTACGCGCACGATTTTAAGTCGTTTTCACAAATCAGATTTTATTTGCAAGAAGTGCATAATTTATACATTTTTTTTTGTAAAGTCAATCTTACGCGCACGATTTGAAATTGTTCTTACATTTATTTACATTGTGCACATTTTTTAATCGGACGGTTTTGAGACGCTGACTGCGTGTCTTGGTATTTTTGTAAATCAATGCTTATTAATATACAAACTTATAAGGCCTACACAGGGCAGATGGCTGACAGGTGGAAAAATATTTTTTAATATAATATGGGGGCGAATGAGCAATCGGAGACATTTGATGACTACCGACGCTCATAGAAATCCACATTATTATCATGCAGCTGCATTGCTCTCCTTATCCACTAGGCCGAATATGTTTTATGCCATATTTTGAGAAATGTACGCGCGATGCCGGGGCTACGCCAGTATAATAATAATTTAAAACTGCCCAGATATCACGGCGCATGAAATGCATACGGGCTCGGAACCCATAAAAGAAATGAAGATCATTTATTGTACCATCAATCTTTACACAATTAGACAAAGTAATTTAAGGGATTTTTTTTCAGCTTAACAAAGACGCTGCAGAGTGTATTGAATATAGGTATGACATGCTAGCCGAATTTCGGTTGGGGCGGCCATCTCTAATAGAAACGAGCCCTTTTCCCTCATCCTCATATTCGACAGCAGTCCGACACGACCGGGGCAATACCAGCGTGTTCTCCGTGGCACGAGGGTGTAACCGCCACCGGACTGTTACTAGAAATTGAAAAATCCCTTTAACATTTTGGGCATCGACCCGGGACTCGAACCCAGGACCTCACGACTGTAGCTGAACGTGCTTACCACTAGACCACGAGGCAAACAATTTTTTCATTTATAAAATTGAGTGTAATAATATTTCCATGAAACGTTTTCCTCTCGGTATGAGGCTGGCTCAGTGTTATGCAATATCCCCGAGGGAACTAGCTGTCCTTATCATCTGCTGGATGTAGGCCTCTTTCAGTGATCGTCAAGACCGTATGGTCGACCAATGCTCCGTCCTAAACGCGCCTTCACTCTAGAACTTTCCTAACCCATCAGCCATCTTTTCTCCTTAGTGTATGACCAGCCCATTGCCACTTCTACGAACTGATTCTTAGCATGTTATCTGATACTTTAGTTGTTTGTCGTATGATTCTATCGGACAAAGAAACATCCAGCATAGCACGTTTCGCTCTCGAGCGTAAGCCGTGCAATGTTCGAGATTGACAGTTTTTGGGAGGCGATAGTCTCCTTCTGCGAGACGATCATGTCCTAGAAGGAGGCCGTGAATGGCCCGGCGTCAGCGTGCCAGAGAGGAGGTTGTGAAAGACCCGGCGTCGACGGATGGGAGTGCGGCAAAGACGCTATGCTTAATTTATGCCGCCATCCTAACTGGAGCCAGTGTAGGTCTGGATGGAAATCTGACCCCATTGCACGGTCCCAACGTCGGAGGAGGCTGATATGGGGTGTCCTACCAGCCCCCAGTTGGAGAAGTGTGGTCACTTATGGGGCACTAGCCACTCGTGGTTGCCTGCTGCTGGTAGATCCGAGGCACCTCACTACAGGCGGCCGGAGGCACCCGTGGGTACGTAGCACGTTCAAAAGCCCGCTAAAACTACTCGACAATAACATATAATAAACCATTAGTTATAAAACGTATACCACCGAAAAGTCTATTGATTTTTTTAAATTCAATCATGATAGATGGATTTTCTCACAGTTTCCATATATTTCTTTTTAAATGTTCATTTGGCAGTCAGTCCTGGCTTGCATTTATATATCGATATTTCACGAAATATGGCAAAAAATTACTTATTCACATTAAAAATATATTTGTGAATTTGAATTTCGGCCGCGTAAAATTACACGCTACAGTGACAAGAAATACAAAAGGACTTATTTTTATATTTTGGTTACAGAATAGATGTACTCACATCCATCAAAACTTTTTAGAAAATGTTGTATTATTAGCCTATATTCATCACTGATAATGTTCTAATATTAAAATGTTTACAATAAAACTAGTTTTACTGTAAAGCTTCTGAAGCATCGGGCTAGTTAAACAATTAAATATACCGCGATAAAATCCGTAAAAGTAGTTTTATTTTAATGACTAACATTCGCGTAAACTTAAGACATCAATAAGTAAAATATTTTTCAAATCGGTCCAGTAGTTTCGGAGCCTATTCAATGCAAACAAACAAACTGTCTAACGTTTCCTCTTTATAATTTTGGTATACATATAGAAGTTTAGATTAGATGATAGAAGCCTGTACTAAGTACCGTAATCGCAAATTTTATATATATATATGCAGCAGATAGCATTTAAATTTCCATGACCCAGGTGGGGTTCGAACAGACTACCTCTTACGCCACGTGCGCACGATACTAACCACCTTAACAGTAAGCACCGGGCCGAATCGGTTGTCAAATATGGGAGCTAACAAGCAGTTGGAGCCTTCTGTTAACGTCCATAAATATCTGGACTCTCACAAGCAGGACGGAACGCGACGGCGTGGCTGTTTCTGTATTTCACCATTTTGTGAGCGTGTCACAGCAAACCGAAGAACAATCGTCTAGAGCGCCACTATGATAGCATATTATACATTTATATATGTTATGATAGACATAAAAAATTATAACTACTACAACACATCTTGTAGCAATTATATTTTGGCTACTTAAACATTTTATAAAGAAGTATATCTGTCATCTTTGCCTGTTACACAGAGGGTGCTCGGTGTCATAGAATTTACACTTCCCTTTTGCTGGATGTGGAGGACGGAACGATGGCAGACGCTATCTGCCATCACCAAATGATAATTGAATAGTGTTTTATTTTCCGCCGGAAACATATATATTCGTGAAAATATGCACCAACTATTAAATTATTTGATATAAGAGGGTGAGTTCATGATTTCTTGCCGACGCCATGTTTCATATCTTGTGTTTCGAAAAGTCTTTGTTAATGTTAAAATGTCGTAACTCTTCTTCTTATGTGTGCATTTTGATAGTAGTATTTACATTATCTGTTTGGCTATTAGTTTGA
>JAFELO010000414.1:207447-221724 GCA_017140195.1 Eumaeus atala | reverse complement strand
AGTAACTGATAAGTAACATTATATTTTTTTATTGTTTCTTTGGTGTTTGATCTCTTTTGTGCCTTTTTTATTTTATGTGTTCGTGTTCCTAATTTGAAAGTATTGGCCATCATTTTAAGAAAAAAATTATTGGATGTTATTCTTATGTTTTTCTTTCATTATCTGCTTAACTTGTTTCGGTAATTTTAGGAAAGAAGTATTACTTTTTCAATTTTAATTGATTCATTGATCATCTCGCGTTAATCATGCCACCAGTACGAAGGCACGTGGATACAATTACAGCAACCAGACCCGTGACCCATACAACGGGTACCTGTGTCAGTTATCAAACTATACGTAATCGATTGCACGAAGACCAGCAAAAGTCAAGACAACGAGTTGTTCGAATTCCTCTGAGCAGGGTTCAACGTGCAAACCGATTAAGATTCTCCCGTCAGTACATGAACTGGGGGATTAGTCAGTGGGGCGAGGTGCTTCTTACAGGCGAGTGCAAAGTAAAATTTCTTAATGATGATCGGCGTGTTGGAGTGTGGAGACGACGCGGCGAGCGGCTTTCGGAGTCCTGTATTCACGAAGTTAACCGTTTCTGTGTTCCCAACGTAATGGTTTGGGGTGGGATTAGATTACACGGTAAAACCGAGCTCACCATTTTAAATTCGGGTACCGTAACTGCAGAACGTTACATCGAGGACGTCATCAGGCCTCAAGTGATCCCATTTGCACAGCGTGTGGGGCCTGGATTCATCCTTATGCAAGATAATTCCCGTGCACACACAGCTCGATCGACCCGAACTGTCCTAGAAAGGTCTCATATTGAGGTATTACCATGGCCAGCTAACAGTCCGGATTTAAATCCGATGGAGCAATTGTGGGACCGATTGGAACGAAGAGTTAGAGAGAATGAGCAAGGGGTCTACAACCAACATCAGCTGATTGACTCTTTAAAGATGCTTAGGAGGAGATTCCATATGAAAACTTGAGGAATTTAATCCAGAGTATGCATACACTCCAGAGTGTATTGCTAAGAGAGAAGGACATACTCGTTATTAAAAAGATGAAACAAAAGTGACAAGAACAGTAGTTTTGTCTTTTTCCGGTGATTTCTTTTGTTCATATTTTTCATTTAAAATGGCCAATTTTATTATGAACATAAAAAACAATTCATGGTCATTATTTTAAGCAATTGTTAGCCTTATTTTGTAGTTACATAAGTTAAACAAGTTAATGTCTTTATTATTTTCATGACACATCAAAAAATCTTAGTGGCTCTTATTTTGTTTTGAGTATCATATGTTGTCTGATTTTAGTTGGCTCATACATCTAAGAAGAAAAGTGACGGTATTATATTGACTGTGTGTTCCTTTTCAGAGCTGTACTCCTTTTTTCCTTTTGAGCTGTATGTAATATGAAGATATTATGTCACCATAATCTTCCACTATCGTATTTGAGGATTGAAGAATAATCCGACTAGTCATTGTATTTATAATAAGATAAATAAGGGACCATCCAGCAGGGAGTCTCGTACAACTACCCAGATAGGACTTCATACCCTCACTGCTTACTAACTCTTATTAGAAACTGTAATGATTCCATTTTTAGTTTCTTGTACTATTTTGAGTTTCTCCTTGATTGTGAATGTGGAGAGACCATAATTAAATAAATGTATTTAAAAGTCAGACTAAACCTTTAACAGCCTTTTACCCCCATTGGTGTGAATTCTATACATGGAAAAAATCTTTCACTGTTTACCCCATTTGTGTAGGAAAGTTCCGGGTGGCTACAACCAGTAGGAGTGCAGCTATGCGGCCGAAACCGCAGGGCATTGCTAGTGGACTATAAAATGTTGATGCTAAAGATAATCGAATTTTCACTTCCTACATATTAAACACTTCATAATGGTGATCCTGCTATTTAGGAGGAAAACCAAATCGTCAAGGGAAAAGTCATGAAAATCGCCCTATCCTTTCAGGTTTATTTTCAAATAAGAAATTACACACTTACCTATACAGACATTCTGATGCTTTATGGACAAATTTTCATATTACGTCTTTCTTAGACATCGCAATTTATATTGAGGTCAAATGTGCTTGTAAAGAGATGATCAAAAGGCGAAAACCTTATTCAATATAGTAAGTGGGACGTCCGCTCTCATCGTTAATAGTAATAAATGCTGCGCCTGTATAATAAAATAGCAAGAACATCAAAAAGGTATTTGCTAGTAACGCTTACTCGGCGCTTATAAAACAGTTTTTACAGCGTCCGTGTAATTAAACAAAAGTGGTTGATATTCAAATATGAACGTCGCTACTTATGTTCGAAAAATATAGCTCGTTTCAAAGATACTATGCTGTGTTTTGCGAATTTCATTATTCGAATTCCGCCTACTATTTTGATTACTGTGATAAAATAAAATAAATAAACTAAACCTATATTTGTGTTTATTAATTTAGAAATAATAAGTTACCCCTTTTACCTAAGGTATCACTATATAGGAATACTTATTTATATGACTGGACGATCAGTGTCAATATGTAGCTCGTCCTTCGTCAGGCCCCATCTAAAGCATTCCATATCGTTCTTTCTCTTACTGTCCTTGTCTACTCTGGACCAGATATTTTTAAGGTTATGTTCCTATGTTTCCTCTATATTTTTTAATTCTTTTCCCAATCATTCACACTTTTTATCCCCATTTTTGTACGGAAATAAAACCACCGCCAGACACACCAGTAGCTGCAGGTAGTAATGGAGATAATTAGGAATTCGTCCCAGTTTCTCCCGTGAATAACTGGAGCCGGGCTGGTACCTTGACAACGTATACGCCATAAACTTCGCCGGGAATAGCTCTATCCGTGGCTCATGGATGAAAACAGCATGGAAACTGGTCCTGTAGCAAATCGATCACAGACAGACAGCGTTTTATAATATATTAAAATACAATTATTAACGAACATTAAAATGAGCCAGTTTTCATAAATACAGCACACTAAATTTATTTTAGCCGAGAGAATTGTAAGCGCTTTAGAGGAAATCTTTGTTACAAAGCTAATAAAAAATATATTCCTCATTTAACCCACATAACGCGTTTAAATTCAAGATGGCGCATATTTAGAATCTCTTGACCATTGGCTAATCGATGTGAAAACTTGGCGGTAAAACTTTACATATGTCAGGCGGTAAAACTTATACCGTATGTTACACAATTTTTTTAAATTTTCGAAAAGACGCGACTAAGATTAAAGTTAGTTTTGATGTTTTGGTATTGACACAAATATGTTTGGCACGGTGTTATGCGTGTGAAATAAAAAATATTTCAACAAAATTTTCTGGACTGTACAACTTTGTAATGAATTCCCTTCCGTATATCTACTAGCGTCTGTGTCTAACACTGGCAGGGTTCGCCAGAAGACCTAACCTAGTCAGGCGACACCCCTGTGGTGTAGTTTAGACTTGGCTCCACAATGTAAATATATATATATATATATATATATATGAACCCAGCCTACCGCTGAATAATATTCCCTCCCGAACTTGCGGGCTTCCATAAACAAGCCTGGAAAGATTATGATGGTGGTGATTATTAAAATTAATTTTTAAGATTAATTTGAAAATGGAATTTTTAATATCATAGGATCACCAGATATTTAATGAGTTGCAACTATTTCGCAACTCCGAATAACACCCGCGGATGCGTTCTTTAACTACAATTAACTCCAAATAATATCCACAGATGTGTCCGTTAACTACACTTCACATCGAATAAACCGTTCATTAACAATACACAAGAAACAACCTTATTGTAGTTTCTCCGGTAGGTGGCAGATAGATTTTACACTACCACGAAGGCCTCTGATGAGAATATTCTGATAGTATGTTCAGTCACAGACTTGAGCTCACGGATTCACTCCACGTTCACTGGACTAAACAAAAAGTGTTACTGGGACTTTACAATTTCTAATGACAGTCTATTTAATGACAGACATTCGGAAAATTGGCGGTGTCTCAAACCGCATATCAGCATATCGCCTTATTTGTCGTGTCGGACTACCGTCCTGTCGGAATAGGAGCATGAAAAGAGTAAACTTATACTTATACGTTTTTCTTCTGACGTAGAGAAACACATTTAAGCGCCACCACCTGGGGTCCAGTGGTATGTGTTCGTATAGTGCCACTAAAACTATTGCGAGTGCCAACAGTGCCACCTGTGGCGTGAAGCCTACAGAAATACATATCATCATACACCCAGGGCACATCGAGTCAGTTCCCTAGGGAAGCGATACTTTTTCCATGAAAGGCCCCGCATCACAGAACAACTTCACAAGCTTTGGAACAGTGCAATGGTGTGAGGGTACCTCTTATCTCTTGCACGTGAGCACTTCCTCCTCCTGCTGCTTAGTTCCCTCTTCTTATAAGAGGACTACAAAGGGAAGCCCCATCATATATATAGTTTTCTCCTAAATTGTCTGGATTCACCCCAGGCTACTGGGCCCCACCGCTACGACAAGGCTTGAACTATGGTGAGGACGGTACTATATCTGGCGTAGATAGCTCGTCTTGATACAGATGGACGCTGTAGTCCAAAATCGTCTACAAGGAAATAACTACTCCATCATGCCATATACATTTTAACAAGTAATAGCCCCGATAGTGTCGTGACGGCTCGCACTCGATGCCCCTGCCGCCTCGCTCACATGATACCGGCGTATAGCGACACCTTGGGTGTTGCGTTTCGTGCGGTGTGTGTAGCCGGTAGCCCATTGGAATGAGGTGAACAGGAGGGAAAAGCATCGCAATAGTAATTACGCTGGTGTTCATAAGTGTCGGTAGTCATAAAACGACTCTGATTGCTCATTTGTTTCCCTGTACGATTAAAAACTAAAGATAAAATTATAGCTTCCTCAACTAATACGCTGCGCATAAATATTCAAGCAAAGACGATATCTCTAAAATATTTTAAATTGCTACATCGATGGTCCCAAAAGCGTCATGCCCACGAGATGACACTTGAAACTTTGAAATTGCAATTTGTTGGAAGAGCGAGCACGGGCAACTTTGTTAGTTCGGTCTCGTCAATTCTGCCTCAACCTGGAAAATATGAGTAAGCTCGCAACTGTCAATGCAAGTGCAAGTTGGAAAGCTTTCCTTAATAATGTAGAATATAGAAAGTGAAAACGAGCAATGCGTCCTCAAAAGGTTCCACCTTTTGAAGACGTGCGACGTCTATGGACACCGGCAAAATTGTTATAAGTACGTGTTACGTAAATTTACAAAACGTATGAAATGCAACTCTGTCCGTTTACGGGGTGCGCGGGCCAGGGGTCTTCCCCGGTCGTGCTTAAATTTAAATAATTCGGCTGTAATGCAACATGGACGTAAGAATTATAGTCGATGATGTAGCACTGGAACAAGAGAATGAATTTGTATACCAGTTGTGTATTTAGCAGAGATGGAAGACACACCGCGAATGTTGAAAGAATGAAGGAAGAGTGAAGGGAACAGAGTGAATGGAACGTTACGGAAATTGCATAATTACGTGCTCCCAACGTTACTATGCAGTAGACTTCCACACGGAAGTGTGAGTTGGGTAGGAAGAATGTAGGTACCGGCTATGGCAAGAGGTAGTGCCATGCTGCATAGGAGCAGGTAGAGTATGAGCATGACACTCCCTCTTTCTGCGCAACGGAAGTGGGCCAGCACGACCGGGGAGCTTCCTCTCGCTCAGATAATACCGCCGTAAATTGACATCTTCAGTGTCGCTTTTCGTGGGGTCTGTGAGTAGCCGATGGCCCATTGGTGGGGGGAGGATACATTTTATAATACAATTAAGTACAATCTTCGTCCCTTATCCCGCACGCAAAAGTCCCTTCTCCTATTAATCTTCTGTCCCCTCTCCTGATATGAGGAGTACAAAGATCCTCCACATTTTAATTTATATCAACTGAGGTACGGGCATCGCCCAGGTTTAGGTCCCATCGGCACCACAATCCTTGAACCATGGTGGGGTTACATTTTTTTCCTAGATATTTGTAATCCTGTCATCTCGTTTTTCGTATTCCAGGCATAATGGATCTAATTATCATCACAAACGACCGTCTCAAAGTTATACCTGAGGAAGGAAACTTCGTGATGCTTATGCAAATTCAATTAAGTCCCGTTTAGAAATCAAGGCGTTAAACAATACCCCACTTTTATATTTATAATGTAACTTAACTCTCATAAGTTAATACTAGTGATACGCCCTATCTTCGTCTGTGAATAACAGAGACCGGATTGTTACTTTAACAAATTATATATACCTTTGTGGTAATCTCTATCTGCTGAAAACCACATGAAAATTTGTTCCGTAGATTTTGAGAAAAGCTATGACTTAAATACAGAGAGCTTCTGGGGATTCTGTTGTATCATATGTACTAGCGGAATCGTTTTATCCACGAGCGAAAACTGCATGAAACTCCATGCAGTAGTGTTCGAGATAATCACAAACAGACAAACAGCTTTAGGGGATTAACATTTTTCGTGGTGGAATCGCCGTTGAAATAAATTGTATAATTATATTACTCGATTTATCCTCGTCTCAAAGGATTAATCATTCGACTTTACTTCATATTTCTGAAAATAGCTCTTTGTATAATTAATATACAAAAAGATCTTTGATGTCTTTCATTTAAAAATTTAATTATTTAAAACAATTAATAATATACATGTAATAAGATTGAAACATCGACTTGAGGTTCGGAAAGGTTAAAAGAGGATTATTGAAAAATAGACGGAAGCGCCTGAAATGAAATATTAGCAACACCATGTTATAAGGATTGCTTATTCTTATATGTGCCTACAGCCATGTTAAGTAGGATAGTGCAATGTCCACCTTGACCATGGTTGCTGTAAATCTTCTGATACGTCGGTCTAATTAAGTAGTAGGTATGCTAAATATTAATTTAAAATTTCATGCAGAGAGTGTTAATGAGACAGTTCTGATGATGAATGTACATTAGTAAATCTAGATCGTAATTTTAAAGCCCACGTAGTTTGTCATTACCACGCGCCGTATAGTAAACTAGAAATCGCCGCTGAAGTGTCGGGACTTTGTGCGTAGCTCAGACGGGCGTTTTAGAAGGGCATCTGCGTAAAAATCATGCGAATGTGCACCATGGGCGTTGGTAGTCATCAAAAGCCTTATGCTATGAAAAAAATGTACGAAATCGAAGTAATTGCGTAACAATTCGCGACATCAATGAGGTATACCTGAACAGCGGGATTTTAAATACTTGGTAAACCGACAAAATCTGTTAAAGTTTATTACAATAGCTATATCTACTACAAAAACTGGAACACCTTTCCTCGTTGTTTAGCGGCATCAACGCGGTACTTTACTTTCGGCCTAATGGCGATTTAGGTACGATGCTGCGCGAGGCCTGATGACGATACGTTCACTTCCTGCATAGAAGATGAAAGTGATCCATGACCGGATGGGAATAACGACCAGGAGTGCGAGAGAGAGAGAGAGATAGAGAGGGGGGCAGGGGGTAGGCAGAGGTAGATGAGATCCGTGGCCCTGTCTGATATAGTGACATTTTATGACTTGTAAAAATAATTTAAGATATATTTGTCATTGAAACTTTATGGTATCGTAGATTTTTCCGCGCCTATAATTATGTCGCACTATGCTTGGGCCTCACAGGCCATGGGAATCCGGCAGAGACGAGAAATGCGGAAACAGTAATGCCTAGTATAAAAACGCTCGTCTACTCTCCACGTGTCCTTAGTTTTTACAGGTAGCTCGTAAAATATTTCACTGCGACATTCCCTGGCGGTATCGAATTGCACATCAAAATAATAGAATGACTACGAACACATAAAATACATTTACAGCTTCCCGTGGGAACCCAGTGAATTTATTTATTAAGAGTAGTAATCATAACATAATTTACGGTGATATTCATAAATAATGATACCATTTAGACCCATAAGGGAGCGTTAGTTAAATATTAGGCTTCTTTTGTCTTTGGGGGTTTTTGTATCATTCATCATGAAAATATAAGGTTCGATTATTGTTATTATTAAAATAATAATGTTAAATATTTCGAAATTTGAAATAGTTGCTTTGGAATCGACGATCGCAAATCAAAGTCTGATTATTATGAATATACATTTATTTTTGTACAATATTCCATTACAAACTTAATTTTAAAACTAAGACTAATTCAATAAATAAAGAACATGTCAACTCAGTCTAAGGTGAATGAAATATTAATTAGTCTAATATTAAGTATTATCAATTAATAAAATAAATAAATAATATGAATTATCTTATTACTAATTATAATATATGAATTATCTTATTACTAATTATAATTATGTTCAAAAATGAACCATATATATTGTGCAATGTAAATTATATTTTGTACAGTGATTTGACAAGTAATAAGATTTCATGCTGAACTCTCATTCTCAAGAGCCCTTGGTGACATTAATATATTTTTTTGCAAAATCCTCCTTATTCGTGACTTTTAATTTCTTTTTACAAACTGCTTAATTTAAATTGCGCATTTTTTATACGGACGTTTTTGAAAAGCCTACTGTGTATCTTGATACTTCTGTAAATCATGATTTTGTATTATTCATCATTGCATAAATAGGTAGAGACTGTCTCTCACATCTTGTCGGTATTCAACATCAAAGCAACCAGCGAATATGCTTCTTTAGCGGGGCCGTACCTGAACTCCGGTTGAATACTCCGACCTACAGAAACCACATGAAAAGCGACAGTTCACGGCCTAACTTCTTAATTAACGTCTTCAAAAAAAAAAAAAAACACAGAATAAAACACATAATGTTATTTTATTAATTCGATTATGTAGTTGTTTTAGTTTAATGTTCATGGCTTTCCGCATCATTGTGGTGGTATTCGTGTCAGCTTTCATATGAACTTAGAACTTTTCTAATCTATCTTTTTCATAACGAACATAATTCTTCATATTATTTAAATACTTCCGACTGACATAATGGTTTCAGAGGGAGCGCAGTAATCTACGTACACGAATAGATATAGCCGATTGAATGTATTGTCACTTCCTGATGGAAGGTCATGTTAACAATTGAAGAAATAAATTAACATTATATACATTTTCCACAACTATTTATTTTTCAATTACCTTTTCATTAGGTTTAACTGATGATTATAAGTCGAAACCGGTCGTAAATGTAGATTGAGAAAGAAATTATTTGTGGAAAATGCATAGAGTATATTTATTTATTCAATTGTTTACACTAATTGACTATGCGTCTCGAAATAGTTTTTTTTACATTGGCATTATTATCATACTAATTCATTGCTCGCCTTTCCTATTCCTCTCCAATGGGCCACCGGCTGGTCAATAGCCGTGCGAAACACCTAGCTGTCACTATACGTCGGTGTCGTGCATGCGAGAGGTACTTCTCCAGTCGTGCCTGCCCAATCGGCAGCAATGCGGCTTGGTACTAACTCTTACTGAAAATTTGATAGATATTTTTAGATATATTACGAAACTTATCATAAGTCAGCTTTATCAAATTTACGATTTTCTTGGCACATCCTAAACAACGTAACTTACTGGCGGTTGGGAGTTACGAAGTCGGTGAGCGGTCATCGGTACATCGGTAGCAATGCAGCATGGCACTGCCTCTTGGTAAACGGGAGACTAGTTCACATGTTAAACTTTAGCCTAAGATGGCGGTGCCACCATGAGACCACCGTAACACAGCGGTGAAAGCTCCACGGGATTTTTAACAAATGGAACCAAAACGACAACGGACGACGGAGTAATTATCCGTCCTCTAGAATACAGCATCATTTAATTCACACAGTCAACGTTTTAAAGTCATTCGCCGCTGTTTTACGCCGCTTTATACCGGTGTCGCTCTCCTTTAGCAGCTTAGCATAAATAAATTTTGCATGCTATGTTGTACAGATATCGAACATCGGTATCCGTTCGGTTAAATAAACAATTATAATTGCCTCATGGGGCAATGGTTTCATGCTAATGGCCATATAAACGGACTCAAGCGAAACTAATTAATGATGAGAAACACTTGGCAAGTCCCTGCTTTTCCTACGTACAAAAAATGTAATGTATAAAGCTTGGAATGACAAAGACAGAATAGTCTGCGGAATAAAAGTATAAAGCGTAAATGTAATGTGTAGGAGCCCGTGACAATAATTAAATTAATGACTTTATAGCTGCAAGGGAGTAGTGCCATGCTGCAGGAATAGGCCTGCACGACCGGGGAGTTGCCTCTCACTCATGTGACATACACAGTGTTATCAAACGATACCGTTGAAAATCACAGCTATGCTGAGGCCTTCTTACGGTTTGTGAGTTTCGAATGTCCCTTTTGAGGAGAAGGCCGAGGTACCTCGCGTTCTCATGATTCCGCTGGAAATAACAACTATGTGCGGTTTGTGAGTTTCCAGTGGCCCTTTGGCCGTTCCAAGGGGCTTCCAATAGGCCACTCCAAGGACAAAGAGGGAAGGTCACCGCATTTACATAACGATTATGAAGGTAAGTATACGTATGCGCATCGATAGTCACCAAGAGATTTGCCCCTATAAAGTATTAAAAAAAAGCTGCTGAAACCTACGGTCAGTATACTAAGTGGATATGAAACATTTTAATTTAATGTTTCACTAATTTCCTAATATATAATAAAACCTATTATTTCCATCTCTTATACTATGTAGCCATTCGTAAATACATACAATTGATAAAGTTTATATTCTGGTAGTAAAGCGAGAAAGACTAAAACAAAACTCTTGGATTATAAAAAACAAACGTGTATGAATCTGAAAAAAGTTGGCCATTTGTCAGGTGGCGGTAAAAGAAAATACTTTGTGACAGTTATTTTAAAACTTTCTAAAAGCTTTTATTTTTGATTATATGTTGTGGTTAGGAAGTTCCGGGGCTTTTTAGTATTAATAACCGATTATGTTGACATGCGTACATGTCCTGATAACATTGCCAAATTATGACTGATCTAATTCTTCTGGAAGATAGCCGTCTTCACAGATGTCCCTTGCGATATGATGTAATACCGTCCGATCTGTCATTAGCAATCTAGATTTGGACGACGCCCCGAAAAGAAAGTTTCTAACATTTATCCTCTGTGTTTTCGATATTTTTTTGTTTGCCGAGAATCAATGTTTTTTACGGCGAAACGGGATCACGAAGTTTATCTAAGTAACCAACGCCAACGGTTATAGACTTACTATCTGAAAGTATGAAGCATTGCCGGTTTATTTGCTCTTAACTTACCGGTTTTTTATATGTGACTGTTGCCTCATCCGATCATAAGTGAATTCATGACCGAAAGTGGAGCACCTTTGCCTTGAAGACACATATTTGCATTGCTTTTCTGGCTGGAAATGGAAATTTATTTCCATGACGATAAGGGCTTTTATGTTGAAAATTAATCATTTTTAGGGTACTGTAGTCAACAAGGAACCCTTGTGGTTTCACTATGTCCGTCTGTCTATCCAATCGTCCGCGGATTAGGTCAGAAGCTAATGGTAGATACTATAAAGTTATTTCACATGACTAATTTTTATCTATACATGCGGCTGATTAACGTGTATAAATAATTAAATAAACCGCGATAAAATCCGTAAAAGTAACTTAGGACATCAATAACGTGTATATATTATTATATACACGTTGATCAGGCATATCTAGTGGTAAATTAAAATTAAAAAGAAATATTTCTATGGAAGTTTTTCTTATAGAATAGGGGGGAAACGAGCAATCGATTACGACTACCGATGACCTAATCGAGTTACGACTACCGAAACCCATGGACATTCTCATAATTACTATGCCGATGCGTTGGCCTCCTTTTCCACCTACCAATGGTCCACCGGTTTACAGCGGTATTATGTGAACTAGAGGTACCTCCCCTGGTCGTCAAGGCCCGATTCCGTTGCATAGGAGTATGTATCATTATGCTTGGAAATACCTCCTCCTATCCAGCGTGGCACTACCTCTTCCTAAAGTTGTATACAATTGGTTAAAAAAATTAGACTTTCCATGCAAATTTGTCTGGTCAGCCGGGTATTTGTACTCTTGGTCTGTGGATCCGACTCGCGCCTGGCTGTTGTGAAAACCTTGGAACCCTACACTGCGCATGGCCCGCCACGTGCTAGGCCGGTTTCTTGTAGACAGCTTCAAAAGAAGCAGAGGATCCGGTACGACCGAGGAGGTACCTCATGTTCACATCGTAAACAGCAATTTGTTTGAGTTAAGTGCAAGCAGTTTGTGGATTTAGAGTAAGGTGGGGGGGGGGAAGAGAAGGTATTGCCAGTGTTTGCATTACATTGAAAGGCAAGTCCAGGACAATACAATTGAAGGCTAGTTATTATGAAGATGAAAACGTAAAGGTCTTCTAGGCTGCCTGTCCAGGCGCTGTGATGTAGACCGGGGACGGTGTTGGCCTGTACTTCGGGACGCTGTAGGCCCTGTTGGACGGCCAGTCCTTACCATACCCCCCTCCAGAGGAGTAGGCATAGCTGCTGCCGTAGTCAGCGTTGAAGTCCGAAGAGTCACTGCCGAAGTACGAGTAGTGGGTTGAGGGATGATGATGCTGAAAGGAAAAAGATACATAAACATCCACATAATTACACCATGCGTTGCCCTCCTTCCCCAATCCCCCCAATAGACCAAAAAATATATGAGGAAAATCGGTACGCCCATGACAACCGCAAAACCAAAAACCAAACGTTATGTTGGTTGTGTTTTTCCTTGCAGTATAGATCTTACCTCACGTCAATGTTATGTTAGCGTGCTGTGACAGCTCCCTTTCGCTAGTGGTTCTAATTAAATGCGACATCTTTTTTAGTATACCGGAGCAAACGAGATATCAGAGCCCTTTCACTACTACAGACTCTCGTAGACATTCGCATAATTTCATCATGCCGGTGCGTTGCCTTCCCTTCTACTCACCCAACTCCAAAGTTGTCGCTTTCAAATTCCAATTCTCAATGCAGCATGGCACAACATTTTACTAGTGTATCTAATTATGAATGAATGAATAAATGGTCAGATTATTGTAGCTCAGACAGTAGACAATTGTCTGTGTACTTCTAACCACTGCCCTGCAAGAGATTTTACATGGGCTCTGTTAGCGGATCATGTATGATTTTATTTTCTTTTTGCCGTATTGAGCCAGCATGACCGTGGGAGTGCCTCTCGTTCACTTAATATGGCCGTAAAGTAACAGCTATGTCACCGGTGGCCCACTGGAGGGAAGGAGGAAAGGATGACAGCGCATCTGTATGACAATGTACGTGATCGCTCGTTTGCCCTCATTTACAATAAAAACATATCTACGCCGGTCTCTATGAGCGGCGGCAGTTACTCGTACCTAAAAGCTCCAACGCTTGTTTTAATTAAAAAAGGCCGTAGCAGTCATGTGCAATGCCGACAAAAGTGAAAACTGAATGCCGTAGAATAATCTATTAATGGGTGAATAACACATCACATTCGATGGCGTAAAGCGTGACGCGACGATGACGCGAGTTCCATGTTGTAAGTGCCCAACATTCATAAGCTTTCACTTCAAAAATTTAATCAAATAAAAAGTTTTTGTTGGAATTATATTCTCAATTTTATTTATTTATACTTTCTTCTCATGTCTTTAATTATGATATGGGAATACATTACTAAGAATTTTAGGAAGGGGTAGTGCCATGCATTGTGCGTCACACTACATCCTCCTATGCACCTCTCGCTCACTGATACCGCCGTAAAGTGACATCTTCAGTGTCGCGTTTCGTGCGGCTCGTGAGTAAGCCGGTTGCCCATTGGGTGGGGTGGAGAAGGGCAACGCATCGGTATAGTATTTTTGTGGATGTTCACGGGAATCGATAGTCGTAAAAAGGCTCCGATTCCTCGTTTCCCCCCAACTATACAAAAAAAAAATAAGATGGTAATGTAATACGCGTAAAAGACCTTTCCTGCGGAAATACCCAAGTTCATTATCAGTGGAGTATTCGTGTAAAACTCGGGCACTTATCATTAAAAGCCGAGGATTACGCGAGTGTTGATAAGAGCTGTTTCACCTTTATTGATAAGAGCTGTTTCACCTTTATTGATAAGAGCTGTTTCACCTTTATTGATTTAGCGAGTACAGTCAACGATATTATTTTTTTACATATTTAAAATAGCAAATTATAATGAAAATTCTTTTATGTTTACGAAGCTCATATTCGTACTAGGGTGGATCTAAAAGTACGTGGCCTAACCTACATGG